>JAGIQG010000013.1:79205199-79387699 GCA_024679065.1 Sphyrna mokarran | reverse complement strand
CGAGTCATCTAGGGTTCCCTACTTCTATCAGCCTTGCCCTTCACTCCAAGACAAATTTGCTTACCCTGAACTCTGGTTAATACACTTTTGAAAGCCTCCCACTTACCAGACATTCCTTTGCCTTCCCACACACTCCCCCAATTAACCGTTGAAAGTTCCTGCCTGATACCGTCAAAATTGGCCTTGTCTCAATTTAGAATTTTAACTTTTGGGTCAGACCTCTCATTCTCCATAAAACTAACGGAATTAGGATCACTGGTTCCAAAGTGATCCCTCACTAACACTTCTGTTACCTGCTCTTCCTTATTTTCCCAAGAAGAGGTCAAGTTTTATCCCCTCTCTAGTCGGACCATCCACATACTGAATGAGCAATTTCTCCTGAATCCACTCAACAGATTTCTCTCTATCAAAGCCTCTAATACTATGTCCCAGTCAATGTTGGGAAAGTTAAATTCCCCTACTATTACCACCCTTTTTTCTTGGAGCTATCCATAATCTCCTTACATATTTGCTCCTCAATTTCCTGCCAACTATTTAGGGGCCTATAATAAAACCCTATCAAAGTTATTTCCCCCTTCCTATTTCTCAGTGGGTGAACCCTTGAATTTATCCCCTCTCGATATTGCTGTGATGTTTTCCTTAATCACAAGTGCAACTCCTTCTCCTTTCTTACCTCCTGTTCTACCTTTCCTATAGTATTTGTACTGTGGAACTGCCAGTCCTGTCCTTTCCTTAGCCATTTTCAGTAATTGCTATAATATCTCAGTTCCATGTATCCATCCACGGTCTGAGTTCCTCTGCTTTGCTCATCAGGCCTCTTGCATTGAAATAAATGTAGTTTAATCTGGACTTCCCTTGCTCTCCGGCCTGCTTTCGCTGATCTGTCTAGTGCTAGAATACAGACACTGCCTTTACTGTTTAATGTACTCTCTTTAACTTCAGTGCTGGCCCTAACATTCTCTCCTGTCTTCCTAGTGCTTTAGGTCCTAGCCCATCTGCCAAACTAGTTTAAACCCTCCCTTGTGGCCCTAGCAAATCTTCCTGCCGGGATATTAGTCCCACCTTGAAGGATCTCTGCATTCTCGTCACAGTTCATCCTCCTACCACTTGGTATCATGCGCAAACTTTGAGGTGTTACATTTCGTTCCCTTAACCAAATCATTAATATATATTGTGAATAGTTGGGGTTCCAGCACTGATATATGTGGCACCCACCAGTTACAGCCTGTCAATTTAAAAAGGACCCATTAATTCCAGCTATTTGTTTCCACTCTATCCATCTCAAAACACTTCCCCAATCTCATGCGATTTAATCTCTTACGCAGGACTTTGTCAAACGCTTTCTGAAAGTCCAAATATACCATGTTGAATAGGTCCCTCCTCCTTGTAACTAGATGTCAATGAAGAATTGACATCTTCAAAGAATTCCAACAGATTTGTCAAGCATTATTTCCCCTTCAAAAATCCATGTTGACTGTCTGATCCAGCTACTGCTTTCTAATTACTCTGCTATAAAGTCCTTGACAATGGATTTGAGAATTTTCCCAATGTTAGGCTTACTGTCTATAATTCCCTGTTTTCTTTCTACTTCTCTTTTTGAATACTGGAGTAATGTTAGCTATTCACTAATCTGCTGTGATTGTTTTAGAGTCTACAGACCCCTGGAAGATGGCTACCAATGCATCCACTATTTCTGGACTTCCTTAAGTACTCTGAGATGCAGATTATCAAGCTCTGGGGATTTATCCTTGTAAATACTGACACACTCCCTCAGGCCTCCTGACTATAAATACCGATACACTCCCTGGGGACCACCTGTAAATAGTGACATTCATAAGAACATAAGAACTCAGAACAGAAGTTGGCCATCTGGCCCCTTGAGTCTGCTCCGCTATTCAAAAAAGATCATGGCTCATCTTTTCGTGGACTTAGCTCCAATTGCCGCCCAGTCACCATAACTTTTAACACCTTAACTTCTTTACTGTTCAAAAATTGATCTAGCCTTGCCTTAAAAACATTCAATGAGGTAGTCTCAATTGCTTCGCTGGACAGGGACTTCCACAGATTCACAACCCTTTGTGTGAAGAAGTTCCTTCCTCCTCAACTCAGTCCTAAATCCGCTCCCCCTTTTTTTGAGGCCACGCTTTCTAGTTCTACTTTCACCTGCTAGTGGAAACAACTTCCCTGCTTCTGTCTTATCTATTCCGTTCATGATCTTATATGTTTCTATAAAATCTACCCTCATTCCTCTAAATTCCAATAAGTATAGGCCCAGTCTATTCAATCTCTCCTCAAAAGCCAACGTCCTCAACTCCAGAATCAACTTAGTGAATCTCCCCTGCACTTTTTCCAGTACCAGTATATCCTTTCGCAAGTAAGGAGATCAAAACTGTACACAGTACTCTAGGTGTGGCCTCACCAGCATCTTATTCAGCTGCAACATAACATCGCTGTTTTTAAACTCCATCCCTCCAAAAGGACAAAATTTCATTTGTCTTAATTATCTGCTGTACCTGCAAACCAACACCCAAATCCCTCTGCACAGCAGCATGCTGCTATTTTTTACCATTTAAATTGTCCATTTTGCTGTTATTCCTACCAAAATTGATGACCTCACATTTATCAACATTCTACTTCATCTGCCAGACTCTCGCCCACTCACTTAAGACTATCTATATCCTTTTGCAGACTTTCAGCGTCCTGTGCACGCTTTGCTCTGCCACTCATCATCATGTCATCTGCAAATTGTGATACACAATTTTGACACTTGATGCCCAACTCCAAGTCATCAATGTAAATCATAAACAATTGTGGTCCCAACACTGATCTCTAAAGCACACCATTAGTCACCAATTGCCAACCAGAAAAAAAGCACCCATTTATTCCCATTCTTTGCTTTCTGTTAATTAACCCATCCTTTATCGATGGTAAAATATTACTTGTAACACTGTGCACCTTTATCTTATGCAACAGTTGTTGGTGCTGCACCTTGTCAAATGTCTTCTGGAAATCCAGATACACAACATTCGCAGATTCCCCATTGTCCACTACGCATGTAATGGTAGAATAGATATCATAGAACCTACAGTTCTACGGCCCTTCGGCCCATCGAATCTGCACCGACCACAATCCCATCCAGGCCCTATCTCCAGGTCCCTACACACTTACCCACTAATCCCTCCAACCTATGCATCCCTGGACACTAAGGGGCAATTTTAGCATGGCCAATCAACTAACCCACACATCTTTGGACTGTGGGAAGAAACCGGAGCAGCTGGAAGAAACCCACGCAGACAAGGGGAGAATGTGCAAACTCCACACAGACAATGATCCGAGTCGGGAATTGAACTCAGTTCCCTGGAGCTGTGAAGCAGCAGTGCTAACCACTGTGTTACCGTGCCGCCCAAAGAATTCCATCAAATTAGTCAAACATGACTTGCTCTTCACGAACTCATTCTGCGTTTTCTCAATGGGACAATTTATATCCAAACATCTCGCTATTTCTTCCTTGCTGATAGATTCAAGCATTTTCCCTACTACAGAAGTTAAGCTAATCAGCCTATAGTTACTTGCCTTTTGTCTATCTCCTTTTTTAAACGGTGGCGTCACATTTGCTGTTTTCCAATCTGTAGGGACCATTTCAGAGTCTAGCAAATTTTAATAAATTACCACAAGTGCATTTGCTATTTCCCCTGCCATCTCTTTTAGTACCCCGGGATGCTTTCCATCAGGGCGTGGACACTTGTCTATCTTTAGCCCCATTAATTTGCCCAATACTCCCCCTTTCATGATAATCATAATTTCTAGGTTCTCACTGCCATATCCTTCCTGTCATCAATTTTTGGCATGGTATTTGTGTCTTCTGCTGTGAAGACTGACTCAAAATATCTGTTCAATGCTCAGCTATTTTCTCATTTCCAGTTATTACATCCCCCTTTTCATCCTCTAAAGGACCAATGTTTACTTTAGCCACTCTTTTTCATTTTATATATTTATAGAAACTTTTACTATCTGTTTTTATATTCTGAGCTAGTTTATTCTCATAATCCATCTTACTTTTTCTTTGTAGCTTTTTTTGTGGCTTTCTGTTGACCTTTAAAGATTTCCCAATCCTCTAGGTTCCCACTAATCTTTGCCACTTTGTACGCATTTTCATTCAATTTGATACCCTCCTTTATTCTTTGATTATCTCTTTTTCTACAATCCGTCCTTATCATTGGTATATACTTTTGCTGAGCACTGTGAACGATCGCTTTGCAAGACCTCCACTGCTCCTCAATTATCCCACCAAAATTTTTGCTCCCAGTCTACCTTAGCATACTCTCCAGAGACTCCTCCCCGTAACTACGACATACTGACTAGGGACGCTCCCCTGTAAATACATTCTCCGGGGACACCCTCTGTAAACACTGACACGCTGACTGGGGACACCCCCTGTAAACACTGACACGCTGACTGGGGACAGCCCCTGTAAATACTGACACGCTCCCCGGAAAGCTCTGTAAATATTGACACAATCCCTGGGACCCCCTGTAAAAACTGACACGCTCCCAGGGGACCCCCTGTAAATACTGACACCCATACCGGGACCCCCTGTAAACACTGACACACAAATCGGGGACACCTCTCTTAATACTGACACGCTCCCTAGGGACCCCACTGTTAATGCTGACACGCTCCCTAGGGACCCCACTGTTAATGCTGACACGCTCCCTAGGGACCCCACTGTTAATGCTGACACGCTGCCAGGAGACCCCTTGTAAATGCTGACACGCTGCCAGGAGACCCCTTGTAAATGCTGACACGCTGCCAGGAGACCCCTTGTAAATGCTGACACGCTGCCAGGAGACCCCTTGTAAATGCTGACACGCTGCCAGGAGACCCCTTGTAAATGCTGACACGCTGCCAGGAGACCCCTTGTAAATGCTGACACGCTGCCAGGAGACCCCCTGTAAATGCTGACACGCTGCCAGAGACCCCCTGTAAATGCTGACACGCTGCCAGGAGACCTTGTAAATGCTGACACGCTGCCAGGAGACCCCTTGTAAATGCTGACACGCTGCCAGGAGACCCCTGTAAATGCTGACACGCTGCCAGGAGACCCCTTGTAAATGCTGACACGCTGCCAGGAGACCCCTTGTAAATGCTGACACTGCATGCCAGAGACCCTTGTAAATGCTGACACGCTGCCAGGAGACCCCTTGTAAATGCTGACACGCTGCCAGGAGACCCCTTGTAAATGCTGACACGCTGCCAGGAGACCCCTTGTAAATGCTGACACGCTGCCAGGAGACCCCTTGTAAATGCTGACACGCTGCCAGGAGACCCCTTGTAAATGCTGACACGCTGCCAGGAGACCCCTGTAAATGCTGACACGCTGCCAGGAGACCCCCTGTAAATGCTGACACGCTGCCAGGAGACCCCCTGTAAATGCTGACACGCTGCCAGGAGACCCCCTGTAAATGCTGACACGCTGCCAGGAGACCCCCTGTAAATGCTGACACGCTGCCAGGAGACCCCCTGTAAATGCTGACACGCTCCCCGGAGACCCCCTGTAAATGCTGACACGCTCCCCGGGGAAATCCTGTAAATGCTGACACGCTCCCCGGGGAATCCTGTAAATGCTGACACGCTCCCCGGGAATCCCTGTAATGCTGACACGCTCCGGGGAATCCCTGTAAATGCTGACACGCTCCCCGGGGAATCCCTGTAAATGCTGACACGCTCCCCGGGGAATCCCTGTAAATGCTGACACGCTCCCCGGGGAATCCCTGTAAATGCTGACACGCTCCCCGGGGAATCCCTGTAAATGCTGACACGCTCCCCGGGGAATCCCTGTAAATGCTGACACGCTCCCCGGGGACCCCCTGTAAATGCTGACACGCTCCCCGGGGAACCCCTGTAAATGCTGACACGCTCCCCGGGGAACCCCTGTAAATGCTGACACCTCCCCGTTCCCGGAATCCCTGTAATGCTGACACGCTCCCGGGGAATCCTGTAAATGCTGACACGCTCCCCGGGGAATCCCGTAATGCGACACGCCCGGGGATCGTAAATGTGACACGCTCCCGGGGATCCCTGTAAATGCTGACACGCCCGGGAATCTGTAAATAGTTGACACGCTCCCCGGGGAATCCCGTAAATGCTGACACGCTCCCCGGGGAATCCCTGTAAATGCTGACACGCTCCCCGGGGAATCCCTGTAAATGCTGACACGCTCCCCGGGGGAATCCCTGTAAATGCTGACACGCTCCCGGGGAATCCCTGTAAATGCTGACACGCTCCCCGGGGAATCCCTGTAAATGCTGACACGCTCCCGGGGACCCCCTGTAAATGCTGACACGCTCCCGGGGGACCCCCTTGTAAATGCTGACACGCTCCCCGGGGACCCCCTGTAAATGCTGACACGCTTCAGGAAAGCCCTGTAAATACTGACACACTCCCCGGGGAATCCCTGTAAATGCTGACACGCTCCCCGGGGAATCCCTGTAAATGCTGACACGCTCCCCGGGGAATCCCTGTAAATGCTGACACGCTCCCCGGGGAATCCCTGTAAATGCTGACACGCTCCCCGGGGAATCCCTGTAAATGCTGACACGCTCCCCGGGGAATCCCTGTAAATGCTGACACGCTCCCCGGGGACCCCCTGTAAATGCTGACACGCTCCCCGGGGACCCCCTGTAAATGCTGACACGCTCCCCGGGGACCCCCTGTAAATGCTGACACCTTCCTCAGGAAAGCCCTGTAAATACTGACACACTACCCGGGGAGCCCCTGTAAATACTGCCACACTCCCCGGGGAGCCCCTGTAAATACTGCCACAGTCCCCGGGGAGCTCCTGTAAATACTGCCACAGTCCCCGGGGAGCTCCTGTAAATACTGCCACAGTCCCCGGGGAGCTCCTGTAAATACTGCCACAGTCCCCGGGGAGCCCCTGTAAATACTGCCACAGTCCCCGGGGAGTCCTGTAAATACTGCCACAGTCCCCGGGGAGCTCCTGTAAATACTGCCACAGTCCCCGGGGAGCTCCTGTAATACTGCCACAGTCCCCGGGGAGCTCCTGTAAATACGCCACAGTCCCGGGGGAGCTCCTGTAAATACTGCCACAGTCCCCGGGAGCTCTGTAAATACTGCCACAGTCCCCGGGGAGCATCCTGTAAATACTGCCACATCCCCGGGGAGCTCCTGTAAATACTGACACACTCCCCGGGGAATCCCTGTAAATACTGACACACTCCCCGGGGAATCCCTGTAAATACTGACACACTCCCCGGGGAATCCCTGTAAATACTGACACACTCCCCGGGGACCCCCTGTAAATACTGACACACTCCCCAGGGAGCTCCTGTAAATACTGACACACTCCCCGGGGAGCTCCTGTAAATACTGACACACTCGCTGGAGTGCCCCTGTAAATACTGACACACTCCCCGGGGAATCCCTGTAAATACTGACACGCTTCTCAGGAAAGCCCTGTAAATACTGCCACACTCCCTGGGGAGCTTCTGTAAATACTGACACATCACTGGAGCGCCCCTGTAAATACTGACACACTCCCCAGGGAACCCCGTAAATACTGACACACTTCTCAGAAGCCCTGTAAATACTGACACACTCCCCGGGGAGCCCCTGTAAATACTGACACACTCCCCAGGGACCCTGTAAATACTGACACACTTCCCCGGGGACCCCCTGTAAAACTGACACACTCCCCGGGGACCCCCTGTAAATACTGACACACTCCCCAGGGACCCCTGTAAATACTGACACACTCCCCGGGGCCCCTGTAAATACTGACACACTCCCGGAGCACCTGTAATACTGACCACTCACGGAGCACCCCTGTAAATACTGACACACTCCACGGAGCACCCTGTAAGTACTGACACACTCCCCGGGAATCCCTGTAAATACTGACACATTCCCCGGAGCACCCCTGTAAATACTGACACACTCCCCGGAGCGCCCCTGTAAATACCGACACACTCCCCAAGGATCCCCTGTAAATACTGACACATTCCCTGGGGAGCCCAAGTAAATACTGACACACTCCCCCAGGGAGCCCCTGTAAATACCGACACACTCCCCAAGGATCCCCTGTAAATACTGACACATTCCCCGGGGAGCCCCTGTAAATACTGACACACTCCCCAGGGAGCCTCTGTAAATACTGACACACTCCCCAAGGATCCCCTGTAAATACTGACACATTCCCCGGGGAGCCCCTGTAAATACCGACACACTCCCCAAGGATCCCCTGTAAATACTGACACATTCCCCGGGGAGCCCCTGTAAATACTGACACATTCCCTGGGGAGCCCCTGTAAATACTGACACACTCCCCAGGGAGCCTCTGTAAATACTGACACACTCCCCGGGGAGCCTCTGTAAATACTGACACACTCCCCGGGGAGCCACTGTAAATACTGACACACTCCCAGGAAACCCCTATAAATATTGACACATTCAGGGGATTCACACCTGTAAACACATGCCCTCAGTCTGCCTGCACAAAGACAGGAAAGCCTCAGTGAAAATATTGTTTCTCTTCCTGTCAAAGACGCACTGCAGACAATGGTCAATACAGCATTTCTCCCACCCATCCTTTTTCCAAGGAAGCAATTCCAAAGGTTACCACTCAATAGTGACTGAAGCACTGTGCACACGCAGCGGCACAGAGGTAGTGACATGATAAGGGCCTCAGAACACTAGGTTGACATGTTTGTTTCCAGAGGTAGAAGCAGGGCCTGAGGCACTCCAGCCCAGGTGGAAGGAGCTGGCAGGTGGGCGGGACAAGGGGGCAGGGGGTTATGTTGGAGGGCAGAGGGTCACCCCTCATGCTCCACCAATTCATCCTCGAAACACTCATTTTCAATTAAGTTTCGACTCCTTCACCCTCAACCTTTTGCCCTCACACATTCACTTGCACATTTTCCTCAATTCTCACTTGGCATCTCCTCTCAGCTCCCCTCCTACTTAATACTCACTCCTTCCTCTCACACATAGCCTCTCTGGACACGTTCAATCTCCTCATCTCTCCCTCATTATCAATCCTCTGAGGCTGCACTGAATCTCCCAGTGAAAACCCTTCCCTCTGTAACAACAGTGCTATCATCAGGGAGAAGTCTCGCTGGGGGAGCAGAGTGACACGGGCTGTGGGAGCTGGGCTGGTCTGTTGAAGGCTGCAGTGTGTGTGTGTCCTGGATGAACGCCGCACAAGTTAAGCAGGAGTTAAAAAAACACCCTCTTACCTTCTTCTCTGATTTCTTATCCCTGCGTTGGACGTGTTTCACCTTCACAGCCCGTTTTCGCAGTGGGGGATCGATAAACAAGGAATCCTCAAACTCACTGAGCCACGGCTGTCAAAGGGCGAGAGACAGAAGATCATTAGTGATAAGGTGGGGTCAGACCTTCACCCCGATCTATGTCAATATCCCTGGCCCTGACTGACATGGACACCCCTACCCGACCCACGTTGATCCCTCCCCACCCGACCCTGACCCGCATCGAACTCCCAAATACAGGTCTATAAAATTATGCAAGGCATAGACATGGGGATGGTGAGAGACTTTTTCCCAGGGTGGAAATGTCAATTACAAAGGGGCACAGATTCAAAGTGAGAGGGAGAAGTTTGAGAGAGGTTTTTCACACAGACAGTGGGGGGGTGTTAGGAACGCGCTGCCAGAGGAAGTGGCGGAAGCAGGCACATTAGCAGCCTTTAGGAGACATCTGGATGGATACAGGAACAGGGAGGCAATAGAGGGATAAAGTCTAAGGTCATAAGGTTTATTTGTTTAGTTAGGTGATCATGATTGGTGCAGGCGTAAAGGGTGAAGGGTCTGTTTCTACACTTTATTCTTTGTTCCTCCCTCTGCCCCACTTCTAGCCTCCAACAGCACTCAATCACTTCCTTTATACAGAAACCCATCCTTTTAACCCTTCAACATGCAGTTGATGGAATTTAAATTCAATTAATAAAATTTGGAATTGTTCAAAGGGCAGTTAGGGTTGGACATCCACACCATTGTAATAGAATTTTCTTTCAAAAGGTTTCCAGGTGCTGACAACTCGGAGTGGAAGAAAATACCATAAGTCTTATCTTTTCCTCCAGTGATTGTTAATGAATTGATAACCTCTGATCACACCGTCACCCTCCCCCAATCCCTCACCCACACAGCACTGCCCTCCAAACCCTTCACCCACGCAGCAGTGCCCCCCAACTCCCTCACCCACATAGCACTGCCCCTCAAACCCCTCACCCACACAGCACTGCCCCTCAAACCCCACCCACACAGCACTGTCGCCCCCCCAACCCCTCACCACACAGCACTGCCCTCAAGCCTCTACACACACAGCACTGTCCCCCCCTCAAAGCCCTCACACACACAGCACTGTCCCACCCTCAAACCCCTCACCCACACAGCACTGCCCCTCAAACCCCTCACCCACACAGCACTGCCCCTCAAACCCCTCACCCACACAGCACTGCCCCTCAAACACCTCACCCACACAGCACTGCCCCTCAAACACCTCACCCACACAGCACTGCCCCTCAAACACCTCACCCACACAGCACTGCCCCTCAAACACCTCACCCACACAGCACTGCCCCTCAAACACCTCACCCAACAGCACTGCCCCAGCAAACACTCTCACCCAACACAGCATTGCCTCAAGCACCTCACCCACACAGCAATGCCCTCAACCCTCACCCACACGCACTGCCCCTCAAACACGTCACTCACACAGCACTGCCCCTATAACCTTGACTCACACAGCCTGCAATCTAACACTTCACTCACACGAACTTCCCCTACAAACCCCACCCAAACAGCCTGTGTCCCCCACCCAAACCCTCACGCAACAGCACTTCCCCCCTCAAGCCCTCTCACACACAGCACTGTTCCATGCTCCGTTCAAAGCCCTCACACACACAGGCACTGTCCCCCCCTCAAACCCCTAGCCAGACAGCGTAATGCACCTCAAACCTCTTCACCCCACAGCACTGCCCTCAAACCTTCACCCACACAGCACTGCCCCTCAAAACTCCTCAACCACACAGCAAGCCCCGTCAAAACCCCTCACCCACAGCACTGCCGCTCAAACCCTCTCACCCAACAGCACTGCCTCAAACCCGCTCACCCACACAGCACTGCCCATCAAACCCCTCACCCACACAGCATGCCCCTCAAAACCCTCCGTCCCAGCACAGCACTGCCCCTCAAACCCCTCACCCACACACACTGCCCCTCAAACCTCACCCACACAGCACTGCCCCTCAAACCCCTCACCCACACAGCACTGCACCTCAAACCACTCACCACACAGCACTGCCACTAAAACCCACACCCCAAGCAGACTGGTCTGTCGGCCCCCCCAAACCCTTCACCCACACAGCACTGTCCCCCCTCCTAAAGCCTCACACACACAGCACTGTCCCCCCCTCAAAGCCCTCACCCACACAGCACTGTCCACCCCTCAAACCCCTCACCCACACAGACTGCCCTCAACCCCTCACACACACAGCACTGCCCCTCAAAACCTCTTCACCCACACAGCACTGCCCCTCAAACCCTCACCCACACAGCACTGCCCTCAAATACCTCACGCACACAGCACTGCCACTCAAAACCCCTCACCACACGCACTGCCCCTCAAACCCCTCACCACACAGCACTGCCCCTCAAAACCCCTCACCCACACAGCACTGCCCTCTAAACCCTCTCACCACGACAGCACTGCCCTCTAAAACCCCTTCACCCACACAGCACTGCCCCCTCAAACCCCTCACCCACACAGCACTGTCCCTCAAACCCCTCACACCACACAGCACTTCCCCTCAAACCCTCACTCCACCAGCACTGCCCCTCAAACCCCTCACCCACACAGCACTGTTCGCCCCTTCAAACCCCTCACCCACACAGCACTGCCCCTCAAACCCCTCACCCACACAGCACTGCCCCCCAAACGCATCACCCACACAGCACTGCCCCCTCAAAACACACTCAATCACACAGCACTGTCCCCCCTCAAAGCCCTCACACACACAGCACTGTCCCCCCCTCAAAGCCCTCACCCACACAGCACTGTCCCCCTCATAAAGCTCCTCACCACAGCAATGTCCCCCCCTCCAAAGCCCTCACACCACAACAGCACGTCCCCCCCTCAACGCCTCACCCACACAGCACTGTCCCCCCTCAAAGCCCAACCACCACACAGCACTGTCCCCCCAAAGCCCTCACCCCACACAGCCGCACTGTGTCCCCCTCAAACCCTCACCCACACAGCACTGCTCCCCTCAAACCCCTCACCCACACAGCACTGCCCCTCAAACCCCTCACCCACACAGCACTGCCCCTCAAACCCCTCACCCACACAGCACTGCCCCTCAAACCCCTCACCCACACAGCACTGCCCCTCAAACCCCTCACCCACACAGCACTGCCCCTCAAACCCCTCACCCACACAGCACTGCCCCTCAAACACCTCACCCACACAGCACTGCCCCTCAAACACCTCACCCACACAGCACTGCCCCTCAAACACCTCACCCACACAGCACTGCCCCTCAAACACCTCACCCACACAGCACTGCCCCTCAAACACCTCACCCACACAGCATGTTGTTTACACAGCACTGCCCCTCAACCTCACCACACGCACTGCCCCTCAAACCCCTCACCACACAGCACTCCCATCAAACCCCTCACCCAAAAAGCACTGCCCTCAAACCCTCACCCACAAGCACTGCCCCTCAAAACATCACCACACAGCACTGCCCCTCAAACCCCTCACCCAGCACAGCACGCCCTCAAACCCCTCACCCAGACAGCACTGCCTCAAACCTCACCACACAGCACTGCCCCTCCAAACCCTCACCCAACAGCACTGCCCCTCAAACCCCTCACCCACACAGCACTGCCCTCAAACCCCTCACCACAGCACTGCCCTCAAACCCCTCACCTAACAGCACTGCCTCAAACCCCTACCCACACAGCACTGCCCGTCTCAACCCTCACCCACAGCACTGCCCCAAACCCTCACCCAACAGCATGCCCTCACCCCTCACCACACAGCACTGCCCACCAAAACCCTCACACACAGCACTGCCCACAAACCCCTCACCCACACAGCACTGCCCCTCAAACCCCTCATCCACACAGTACTGCCCCTCAAACACCTCATCCACACAGTACTGCCGCTCAAAAACACCTCATCCACACAGCACTGCCCCTCAAACACCTCATCCACACAGCACTGCCCCTCAAACACCTCATTCACACACAGTACTGCTCCTCAAACACCTCACCCACACAGCATTGCCCCTCAAACTCCTCACCCACACAGCATTGCCCCTGAAACACCTCACCCACACAGCATTGCCCCTCAAGCCCCTCACCCACACAGCACTGCCTCTCAAACCCCTCACCCACACAGCACTGCTCCTCAAACTCCTCACCCACACAGCACTGCCCTCTCAAGCCCCACCCACACAGCACTGCCTCTCAAACCCCTCACCCACACAGCACTGCCCCTAACCCCCCACCCCACAGACTGCTTCAAACCCCTCACCCACACAGCACTGCCCCTAACCCCCTCACCCACACAGACTGCCTTCCGAATCCCCCCACCCACACAACAGTGCTCTCCCAACCCCCTCACCCACATAGCACCGTCCTCCCAACCCCCTCACCCACATAGCACTGCCCACCTGCAGCCTCTCAACCACACAGCACTGCACCCCAACCCTTCATCCACACAGCACTGTCCCCCCCCAACCCCCTCACCCACACAGCACTGTCCCCCTCAATCCACACAGCCCCCTAAACTCTCTTGCCTATCATAACTAAACTCCCACTACAATCTTTGTTTATTTAAAAAAATGTTCCTTTTGTTTGCAAACCGTCCCTATAATAATGAAGCAAGATCTGTAAGCACAAGATGATATTGCAGGGGAATTGGGGAAACGCGAGTCGGACCTGCTGACCTTGTTCTGGTCACCGCTGCTGAAGGACGCGGCGTAGTCGTGGTACATGGGAGGCGCGGAGCTGCGTTCCCCATCGTCCGACATGGATTCCGGGTCAGTCTTTACCTGGGCCAGTTGCTCCTTGATCATCATGAGCTCATCGTCGCGCACCCGCAGCAGTTTCTGGCAAAATAGAGCGAGAGTTTAAACAAAAGCTGGCTGGCGCCAAACTGGCACCTGCAGCTGAGAAAGAGAGAGCGAGAGAGGGGTTGAAAGTGGGCAGGGAAGAGAGGTCAGAGCGGGAATGACAGGAAAAGTGGGAGAGGGAGCGAGAGATTAGGGAGGGAGCGACAAGAGGGATGCCAGTGGGAGAGCTGAGGATGAGGCTGGAGGGAGGGGAGGAGGAGGAGGAGGAGGCTGGGATGGGAGGTGTTGGGAAGGGGGAAAGAAGCTGGGGTGGGGGGGGGGGGTGGCGGCGGTGGGAGGAAGAGGTGGAGGAAGACGACGGAGGGAAGGAGGGGCAGGGGAGGCGGAGGAGGGCGGGGAGGATGGGGAGCGGAGGAGGGGATGAGGGAGGAGGGAGGGAGGGGAGGAGGAGAGGGGAGGAGGGGAGGAGGTGGAGGGGGGGAGGGAGGAGGGGAGGGGAGGAGGGCGAGGGGAGGAGGGGAGGGGGAGAGGAAGGGGAGGGGAGGAGGGGGAGGAGGGGAGGGGAGGAAGGAAGAGGGGAGGAGGGGAGGGATGGGAGGGGAGGAGGGGAGGGGAGGGGAGGAGGGGAGGGAGAGGGGGGAGGGGAGGGGAGGGGAGGGTGAATAGGGGGAGGGAGAGGGGAGGGAGGGGGAGGGGGAGGGGAGGGGAGGGGAGGGTGGCACGGGGAAGGGAGGGAGTTGGGAAGGAGGAAGAGGGTGGACGGTGGGGGGGTGAGGAGGAAGAGGCTGGGGGGGGGGGGGAGAGGGAAGAGGCTGTGGTGGGGGGGGAGGAGGAAGAGGCTGGGGTGGGGGGGGAGGAGGGATGGGCTGGGGTGGGGGGGGGGGAGGAGAGAGGCTGGGGTGGTGGGGGGGAGGAGAACGAGGCTGGGGTGGGGGGGAGGAGGAGAAAGGCTGGAGGTGGGGGGGGCGAGAGGAAAGAGGGCTGGGAGTGGAGGGGGGGCGGGAGAGAGGAAGAGGCTGGGGTGGGGGGGGGGATGGAGGAAAGAGCTGGGGTGGGGGGGGCAGGAAGGAAGAGGCTGGGGGTGGGGGGGGAGGTAAGGCGAAGGGCTGAGGTGGGGGGGGAGGAGGAAGAGGCTGGGGTGTGGTGGGGGGGAGGAGGAAGAGGCTGGTTGGTGGTGGGGGGAATGGGAGGAAGAAGGCTTGGGGGGGGGGGGTAGGAGGAAGAGGCTGGAGAGGGGGGGAGGAGGAAGAGGTGGGGTGGGGGAGGGGTAGGAGGAAGAGGCTGGAGGTGAGGGGGGAGGAGAGAAGAGGCTGGGGTGGGGTTGGGGTGGGGGTGGGGGGGGTGCGGGGTGGCGGGGGCGAGGAGCGAAGAGGCTGGGTGGGGGGGGGAGAGGAAGACGGAGCTGGGGTGGGGGGGGAGGAGGGAAGAGGCTGGGGTGGGGCGGGGGAGGGAGGAAGAGGGGCCCTTGGGGGGGTGGGGGGGGGGAGGAGGAAGAGGCTGGGGTTGGGGGGGGGGGAGCGAGGAAGAGGTGGAGTGGGGGGGGGGAGAGGAAGAGGCGGAGGTGGTGGGGGGGGTAGGAGTGAAGAGGCGAGGGGTTGTGGGGGGGAAGGAGAGGAAGAGGTGGAGGATGACGACAGAAGGGGGAAGGGGGAGGAGGAGGAGGAGGCTGGAAACGTGTATGGGGGAGGGAAGAGGCCAGAAAGAGGTGGGGAAGGGAAGAGGGCAGAGTGGGTAGACAGGAGAGAGAGTGAGGAGGAAGGCAGGAAGGGGGGCCAGAAGGGGAAAGAGATGGAGGGAAGAAGATGGTGGTGCGAGAGAGGTGGGAGGGAAGAAGTGTCAGAGACAGGGTGACAGAGATTGGGAGAGAGACCGTGATGGAGTGAGGGGGAGCGAGATGGGGGTGGATTGGAAGGGGAACCGGAAAGAAAGGCTGAGGGTTACCTTGTGTTTGAGGATGGAGATTGGGAGAAAGAGTGCAATTGACTGAGGGAAAGAGAGAGTGAGTGAGTGAGTGAGTGAGTGAGGGGTGGAGATACCTCCAGTCTGTGTGCAGTCATGTCTTAATAAACTAAATAAATAAAAACTACCAGAGATCACGGAGTGAGTGAAAAAAGCATCTCTTTATTGTGCTGTCTCTCCACGACAAGTTGATACATTCTTTAGCTTGCTATATGTAGGCTGGATGAGGTGTGTCTGACGTGCTGCGAAACTGCAGTGACTGAGAGAGCGAGCAAGAGCTGGAACACAGCCTGTGAGGGGAGGAATGAGATGCAGGTCAGGGAGAGAGAATGAGGCAGGAACAGAGATGGAAAGGGAGTGCACACTTTGGGTAAAGAGAGAACGTGCGAGAGAAAGACTATGGATGCGTGCCTGAGTGCGTGTCAACACGACAGCTGAGAAGAAGTGGACCCTGTAATGAGCAGAAACTGAGAGAAAGATAGATGTTGCAGTGTGAAGGAACAGTGAAAGCAAGAAGACAACAAGGTGGAAGGGGAAATTGTCAGAGGGCCCAGGGGTAAAGGGCCGGCGGGGAGTGCTCCACTGTCAACTCCTGTTGCTTCTGGACCAGTCACTTTCTGCTTCTCGCACACGAGAGCCAACAATATCATCACAAGGGCAGCAGCAGAGCCTGCCTCTCTCCTTCAAGCAGAGATGTTTCCTTGCACTGGAATGCAGTTGTGAAGCACACCAGGGTACCGGGTCTAATTTCCCGTCTCCACATAAATCCCTGGCAAGAGACTGTCTTGGATTAAATGGAGCCAACTAGACACTGAGATCCTTCTCTGTCTGCAACTTACTCACTGGGCAGCACAAGGGGGAGCTGAGGGATACTCACGCCAGTGGAGGTCACAAGGCAAGTGAGTCAAAACACCACATGGAGGGAGGTGAGATGGATGAGGTGGGGGGGAGTGAGTAGTGGGGGGGGGGGGAACAGGGGGAGGACAGACAGGATAACTCATTGAAAACTGACAGCAAGAGGAGCACGGGCTGTGGAGAAAGTGTGGGGGTGGAGTGTGTGTGGGGCGCGGGGGGGTGGAGTGGTGTGGGGGCGGGGGGGTGGAGTGGTTGTGGGGGCGGGGGGTGGAGTGTGTGGGGCGCGGGGGGGTGGAGTGTGTGTGGGGGGGCGGGGGGGGGTGGAGTGGTGTGGGGGAGGGGGGGGTGGAGTGGTGTGGGGGCGGGGGGGTGGAGTGGTGTGGGGGCGGGGGGGTGGAGTGGTGGGGGGCGGGGGGGGGTGTGGGGGCGGGGGGGTGGAGTGGTGTGGGGGGGGGGGTGTAGTGGTGTGGGGGGGGGGGGTGAGTGGTTGGGGCGGGGGGGTGGAGTGGTGTGGGGGGGGGGGGTGGAGTGGTGTGGGGGCGGGGGGGTGGAGTGGTGGGGGGGGCGGGGGTGAGTGGTGTGGGGGCGGAGGGGAGAGAGAGAAAGGGAGCGAGAGGAGAGAGAGAAAGGGAGCGAGAGGGAGAGAGAGAAAGGGAGCGAGAGGGAGAGAGAGAAAGGGAGCGAGAGGGAGAGAGAGAAAGGGAGCGAGAGGGAGAGAGAGAAAGGGAGCGAGAGGGAGAGAGAGAAAGGGAGCGAGAGGGAGAGAGAGAAAGGGAGCAAGAGGGAGAGTGTCCCAGTTCAGCCTGACGACATTGCACCAGTTCCTTCAGGTGCTCCTTGCATTTGTGAAGCTTCCGGAAAGCTCCACCTCCCTTCGGGAGAGGCTCACAAACAGCCATTTGTCAAAGACTGCAAACTCTACCAAACTCCGACTGGCACTGGTGGGGGGGGCTGTGGACAGGCGGAGGGAAAGTCATCTCCTTGATACTGGGCACCACAGATAGATAGCTTTCAGCCTGGCAATGGATCGTGGGTGAGCAAGCATGCTGTTTGAGGTGGGGAAGGGGAAAGAGGGTGGTGCCTGAATCAGGTGCAATTGCCATACACGTGGAGACCAGAGGCGAGGCTGGAGAGGGGCATCTCGTCGAGTGAGGAACAACTTCAGAGATGCTACGGAGGGAAGCTGAGGCCGAGTCCGAAGATTACTGCGGTTAGAGTATCAGCCGTGCACTGGATGAGCAGCATGCGTATCACTGAGCGCCCCCTCGCCATGTTCCCTGCGCCCGAGGTAGATCAGAGGGCACACTGCCTCCTGCGCCAATCCCCACACAACCCTCCACTCCCAAATAGTCATTGATCCCTTACCATTCTGTCAAACCGACACATGCCCATCTTAACCGGTCCTCATACTCACACAGCTACCACATTCATGGCCATTTGCCTACTTCCCCTGCAAACCACGTCCTCTGCCAATCCTCTCCCCTGAAAACTGGTCAAACACCTCTCCCCATTCACTCTCAGCAGGGCCAACGATAAACTGGTGGTCTGCTATCCCATCAACCTCTCCACAAGCCTGACCCTCTGACTTTAGTGGTGGGTGGAGATTAATCATTAACCCCACCCTGCCCTCACGTCTCCATTCCACCACTCCCTGCTCGCACCCCCCCCCCCCCCCCCCCCCCCCCCCCACCCCGCTCCCTCCCCCTCACTTACCCGCGCACGGATTTCACACTGACGCAGGCGGCATTTCTGCCGGATCTTGTTTGGCCCTCCGAATTTCTTCATGTCCTTGCAGAAGTCGCACTGGCCGCAGTCCTCGGTCCTCCGGCAGGCTTCGCACTCACCGCACATGCGGGCTGATCTCTTAATCTGCTTCTCGAGGGATGGGGAAAAAAAACAAAACAGAGAAGAGAGTTGCAGATGACTGACGTGAAACAAGCCACACTAAGACTTCAGAACATCGCGCTTAGAGACACGGTGTACGGGAGACTCGGAATGTCACATTCGGAGAGACAGTGTCGGGGAGACTTGGACCGTTGCGCTCAGAGACATGGGAGACTTGGAGCGTCAAATGGAGAGACAGTGTACTGGAGACCTTAAAACAGCATGCCAGGAGAGACGGCGTACAGGAAATCTTGGAATATCACGCCTGAAGAGACAGTGTACGTGAGACTTGGAATGCCATGTATGGAGACAGTGTACTGGAGACTTCGGAACATCACGCTGAGAGGGACAGTATAACAGAGACCTCGAAATGTCATACTTGGAGAGACATTGTATAGAGATTGGAATGCCACGTAGGGAGATGTCGGAACGTCATGCTCGGAGGGGCAGCATACAGGAGACTTGGAATGTCATGTTCAGAGAGACGGTGTACGGGGGACTTGGAATGTCGTGTTTGGAGACAGCATACTGGAAAGTTGGAGCGTCATGCTCGGAGAGGCGGTGTATGGGAGAGTTGGAGCGTCACTCTCAGAGAGACAGGGTATGAGACAGTATAAAGTGTCACTCTTGAAGAGGGAGACTTCAGACTGTCACGCTCGGTACAGGAGACCTTGGAACATCCTGCTCAAGTTACAGGTAGGCGAGGCAAGGTACGGACAGAAGATTTCCTTCCCCAAAGAACATTAGTGAATAGCCTGGGAGCTCACCATTAATTATTTCACATCTGATTTAAGATGCACTAAATCAGAGGGGGGAGTTTGGGGACGGCATGCGGGTGTGCGTATGATTGGAATACACAGTGTACCAGGAGTCTGAACAACCCATCCTGGCAGACCCAGCCCAGACTCGCAAACCAGCTATTTCTTCACAACTCCACAAATTGCACCTCTTTAAATATAATCAGGCTGGGTGGAAGCAAGAACATTCATATGACTTAAAAAGGTGAGTAAATCACCTCAAGTTGCCCATAGATGAATGATTTCTAAGCAACTCATTTCAAACATCTCAAGCTTCTGACTGAAGTTGGGACGCCACGTTTTTGTTAAATCTGAGTGGGCTATTGTTTGGCAGTGGTGGGATTTATTTGAGAGTGATTGGAGTTTGGGGGCTGTCAGGAGTGGGGTGATAGAATTTATGGCAAAGTAGCCTGACCCTGGGTTGCAGTGCCTTTTCCAGTCTGCATCTTCAACATTTGCAGCCTGAGGATTGTTCTGATTAATGTGCCATTCGCACCCAACACTTCACTCTCTACTCCCCCCGCCCCATCCCACATCACCTCTTAACTCGAGAGAAATCACTCGTGCAGCTGCTCTTACATTCGCTGCCACTTTTCTCTTATCCATCTTTGTCTCTCCCTGCTCCTTCCTCCTCTCCTTCTCCAGTGCCGCCTCTCCGTCACGCTCTCGCTCCTTCTCTTTTGCTTTCTTCTGACGGTATTTGATAGCAAGCGTTGGATCGTTAACTGGGAGCGAAACAAGAGGATGGCAGTGGTGTTAAGTGAATCACATTACTGGCTTGACTGATTGCCTTCAGCTGCTTGTTAGTGTAGCTATCAGCGCACTCAGGGTTATTCATTACATGCTGCCCAGTCACAGAATCATATTGAACAGCAGACATTTTGTGGTTTTTTTTTCGTGAGTATGGGCTGGTTACACCTATTGTGAACCGTGGAAGCAGTGTGCTTGTGAGGGGGCGAGCGAGAGAATTAAATGATTGTTCATTTAGTGCTGACCAGTTGTGGAACAATATTGAACAGAAGATATTTTGTGTTGGTTTTTTCTTTGTGAACATGGGCCAGTGTGAACTGAAGCAGCGCACCCATTTGATTGGCTCAGTCCATCTCACCTCGGCACTGCTGGCAGTACCACTGCCGGATTCCCTTGGCCATCTTCTCGGTGATCTGGATACAATCTCCATGAAACCACTCGTTGCACTTCTCGCAGCCACTGCCAGGGTAGGGGGAGGGGAAGAGGAGAAAAGGCAAGATCATTGTGGCACACAATGCCATCATTCACCAATACCCCCTCCCCTCTCTGTGGGCAGGGTACCAACTCCGCATCTTATGAGAGAATCACAGAATCCTCCAGTGCAGAAAGAGGCCCTTCAGCTCATCGAGTCTGCACCGAGCACAATCCCACCCAGGCCCTACCCCCATATCTCTACATATTATACCCACAAATCCCTCTAACCTATACATCCCCGGACACTAAGGGGTAATTTCTTTGCATGGCCGATCAACCTAACCCGCACATCTTTGGACTGTGGGAGGAAATCGGAGCACCAGGAGAAACCCATGCAATGCAAACTCCACACAGACAATGACCTGAGCCGGGAATCGAACCCAGGACCCTGGAGCTGTGAAGCATCAGTGCTAACCACTGTGCTACCGTGCCGCCCAAATCCATGTGGCAAGATAACTATCTGACTGCGGGGAGCAGATCAGGGGAAAGACACCACGCACATTCACATGCAGGTATGTTGGGTACTAACAAACCAGTTGTCATGCCCCTTTTGACATCAAATTCACAACCCACAATCTCATTGTATACCAGCACATAAGAAACTGCCTGGCCCTTGCAACAGTGTCTTACCACAACGATGCTCATAGCAGGCTCAAAGAGAAATGCCACAAGAAGCTTCCCCTGAAAACTATTCAGGGCACCAATGGCAGTTTATTTGGGGCTGGCTTGGGGTTGGGCAAAGAGACAGAAGAAAGCGCTCTGAACAGCCATTTTTCGAGTAATTGGAACATGGGACAGGGGCTTGTCTCTGGTATTGCTATATATTGAATTGTGCAGCCTAGAAATCGGCCATTGAGCCCTTCTGCTCATGGGGTTTCTGGCTCCCTCTTACTTCGTACTTCCTCCCTCCCACTTCCAAACTCTACCTCTACATCCTTCTCGCCCTTCCTTCCTGGTGTGTTTAATCAGTCTGCCCAGCCCCCTACCCCTGCTTAAATGTCAACGATAAGCTCCCTCCTCAAAAGCCTAGGTGAGGGCGATAAGCAGAGCGGAGTGTGATGGCTTTCCTGGGAGATTAGTCTGCCAACGTTCAAACGGCAATCAGGCCGAGCAGAAAGCATCCACTGAACAGTGGCAATCCAGGGGAATGGGGTGTGGGGAGACACGTTCATAGTGGGAGTGAAGATTTTGGTGGGAGAGCGTATTGGTGAGGGAAAGGAAACTGTTGCAGACTCCCCCCTCCTTCCATCATTAGGGATCACTCACATCATGAAGCAGTTTATGTCTGGTCGCCGGCAGATGCAGTAGATGGGGGAATTAGTCACGTCAGGGTCGGTCAGCTCCAGGTCTTCCAGCCTCGCTGCCTCCATACTCACTGAGTCGCCTGCCACAATGCCCTGTGGAGAGAGGAAGTCGGTTGAAACCACGTCAAATCTCCATGCGTGCTGGCACACCAAAACAGTGAGGCAATGCCCATCTCCAACGAGAGAGGATCTAACCATGACATTCATTGGCATTCCCATCGCTGAATTCCCCCCGCAACACTGGGCGTTACCTGTGACCAGAAACTGATCTGGACTCAGGAATAGTCTTGATTTGATTATTGTCACATGTAATGTGTATACAATGTGGCACGGTAGCACAGTGGTTAGCACTGCTGCTTCACAGTGCCAGGGACCTAGGTTCGCTTCCCAGCTTGGGTCATCGTCTGTATGGAGTTTGCCTTTCTTCCTGTGTCTGTGTGGGTTTCCTCTGGGTGCACCAATTTTCTCCCACATCCTGAAAGATATGCTGGTTAGGAGCATTGACCCAACAGCGCCGGAATGTGGCGACTTGGAAAATTCCACAGTAACTTCATTGCAGTGTTAATGTAAGTCTTGCTTGTGATTAATAAACTTATAGTTTATTGCTTCTTGTGCACTATGTAGATAAACATATAAATATGTGGCTACCAGAGCAGGTCAGTCAGAAGCTGGGAATCCCGTAGAGAGTAACTCTCCTCCCGATTCCCCCCAAAGTCTGTCCACCATCTACAAGACACAAGTCAGCTAGAGGAGTGCTGCTCCAAAAACACTTGAGCAGCCTCCAGGACAAAGCAGTTCCACTTGGTCAGCACCACATCCACAAATGTTCTTTCTCTTCCCGCACTGATCCACCGTGGCACAAGGGGAAACAATCTCTCAGCATCTACCCCATGCGAGCCCGAGAATCCTTTATGTCTCAATAAATGGTACATGGTTAACCGTGTAATACAGGGCACCAGAACGCCCTTGGCATGTCTGCAGATCCCTGAAGGCAGCAGGGCAGGTCAACAGGGAGATGAAGAAAGTATGTGAGATACTTGTCTTCATTAGGCAGAGAACTTAAGCGCAGGGAGGTTATGATGAATATTCCACTGATTAGGCCACAACTAGAATACTGTGTGCAGTTCTGGTTGCCATATTATAGGAAAAGGGTGCAGAGGAGATTCACCAGAATGTTGCCTGGGATACAGCATTTCAGCTAATGAAGAGAGACTGGTTAGGTTGGGATTGCTTGCCTTTCAGGAGCCATAGTGGAACAGTGGTTAGCACTGCTGCCTCACAGTGCAAGGAATCTGGATTCAATTCTGCCCTTGGGTGTCCCAAGTCATGGGAAGGCACGGTGCCCTATACACGTTGTTTAAGCTCCACAGGCAGTACTCATAAACAGTACTCAGGCCAGTTTATGGCGAGGTTTGGTTCGGAAGTAGATGTTTGTCACACATAGTTCATGATAACAGCACTACTCCAGCAATCTGTCAATTTTTGTTCATCATGCCAACTCCTTGGTGCCCTATGCACACTGTTTAAGTTCCATAGGCAGTACTAGAAACAGCACGCTTCCCCATAACTGGGGGAGGAACGGGACAGTGGTTAGCACTGCTACCTCAGAGCATCAGGGATCCAGGTTTGATTTCCGGTTTGGGTCACTATCTGAATGGAGTTTGCATGTTCTCCTCATGTCTGTTTCCTCTGAATGATCCTGTTTCCTCCCCGACGTGCTGGTTAGGTGAATTAGCCATGTTAAATTCTGCCTCAGTGAACCCGAACAGGTACCAGTATGTGGCAACAAGGGGATTTGCACAGTAACTTAATTGCAGTATTAATATAAGCCTACTTCTGACACCAATAAATAAATTTAAACTTGTTGTGGACTCCCCCCTCCTCAATTTCGCCCCAGTCATGTTGCTGTTAACTCCCCTCTCTCAATATTCCAAGATCCTTTGGACTCTGGACTGGTTCCTACACAGGTTGGAGGGTAATTAACACAAGCCCACTATTCAAAAAGGGAAGTGGAGAGAAAACAGGGAACAATAAACCAATGAGCCTAACCTCAGCAATGGGGAAGTTGCTCAAGTCTACAACAAGAATTTCATAACTCTGCATTTGGGAGGGCAGTGATAGAATCGGACAAAATCAGCATGGATTTACAAAGGGTAAATCATGCTTGGTGAATCTATTAGAATTCTTTGAGTTGACCAAGGAGAACCGGCGAATGGGACGATGTCTCGCATAGTAGATCACTAAAGTTAAAGTGCATGGGATTGGGGGTAGTGTCTCGAGATGGATGGAAGGTTGGTTAGCAGGTAGAAAGCATTATATATGAATGATTTGGGAGAGGGAATTAAAGGTACTATCTCCAGATTAGCAGATGATACAATGTTGGGTGGAGGGTGAGCTGTGTAGAGGATGCAGAAAGGCTTCAGTGTGATTTGGATAGGCTAAGTGCATGGCCATATACATGGCAGTTGCAGCATAATGCGGATAAAAATGAGGTTATCCACTTTGGTAGCAACAATAGGAAACCAGCTGAATTGAATAGATGTAAATTGTGGATACTCAGCGAGACCTTGGGAGTCCTCTTGCATCAGCAAGACCTTGGGAGTCCGCTTGATTCCTGGGACGGAAGCTGTCATATGAGGTCCGGTTAAATCCGTTAGCATTATATTCATTGAATCGGGGGGCTGGTGGGGTGTAACCTCACAGAAACTTATAAAATTCTAATAATGATTAGACAGACTATATTCAGAAAGAATGTTGCCACAGGTGGGGGAG
Organism: Sphyrna mokarran; assembly: GCA_024679065.1. Taxonomy (NCBI): domain Eukaryota; kingdom Metazoa; phylum Chordata; class Chondrichthyes; order Carcharhiniformes; family Carcharhinidae; genus Sphyrna; species Sphyrna mokarran. The sequence goes on along the minus strand of JAGIQG010000013.1, from coordinate 79,362,791 downwards.
TCCAGAACCAGGGGTCATAGTTTGAGGATAAGCCATAAATCTTTTACAACTGAGGTGGAGAAACTTCTTCACTCAAAGGACAGTGAATGTGTGGAATTCACTATCACAGAATGTAGCTAAACCAAAACTGTGTGAGATTTCAAGGGATTAGATATATAACTTGGGGTTAAAGGGATCAGGGATAGAAGGGGGATCAGGATATTGAATTTGATGACTAGCCATGATCATAGTGAATGATGTGGAGATGTTGGTGTTGGACTGGGGTAAACACAGTAAGAAGTCACGCAACACCAGATTAAAGTCCAATGCCAAATTTGTAGTGTTTGCTACAGATAAACCTGTTGGACTTTATAACCAGGTATTGTGAGACTTCTTACTATCATAATGAATGGCAGTACAGGCTGAATGACCTCCTTCTACTTCTAGTTTCTATGTTTGAATATCAATCCCACACCCCCCCCCCATCATGTTGTTGTTGACTGCCCCTCCCCCATATCAATCACACCTCCTCCGTTAGTCATTGTGGCTGTTTTTGAATTGATTTGAGGAAGGAGGGGGAGGATTTGATGTGTTGTTGAATTGTGTCCTCCCCCCTCGCCAGCTCCTCCAAGACCCTGAACCAAAATCACCTCCTCTCTCAGTAACCATCAACCCCACTGACCTGTCAATATTCCAACTAATTAATAATCTGCTCCTCCCTCTACATTGATTCTTTGTGACTGTTTTCATCGCCATTGACTTGCTTCTCACTTACCGGCCGCTCCATCGCTCTCAAGCTCTCTCGGGGCAACAGGCTTCAAACGGCGGCTACCCACAGCTAGGCCGCCCTTGACGACGGCCGCTTCCGGTTTCTCGCCACTTCCGTTTCCGGCGACTCCATCCCGCCATGTCTCCGCTCCGCAAAATGTCACTTCCGTTCCCTGCCTTTGCCACCCGTCCGGAGCCGCAGCGTCTGTTTCCGAGTCAATTCTTCACCCCTCTCACCTCCCATTCGCCCTGAGGGTTATTCCAGCATTCCTCCTCCAATTTTTAATTCGGATCCACTCTCTTTGCTTGATTTAGCGCCCCCGCAGCTGGAGGAGCGGGACTGCAGCGCCCTCGCAGCCGGAGGAGCGGGACTGCAGCGCCCTCGCAGCAGGAGGAGCGGGACTGCAGCGTCCTCGCAGCAGGAGGAGCGGGACTGCAGCGCCCTCGCAGCAGGAGGAGCGGGACTGCAGCGCCCTCGCAGCAGGAGGAGCGGGACTGCAGCGCCCTCGCAGCTGGAGGAGCGGGACTGCAGCGCCCTCGCAGCTGGAGGAGCGGGACTGCAGCGCCCTCGCAGCTGGAGGAGCGGGACTGCAGCGCCCTCGCAGCTGGAGGGGGTGGGTGGTGGGGAGCGGGACTGCAGCGCCCTCGCAGCTGGAGGAGCGGGACTGCAGCGCCCTCGCAGCTGGAGGAGCGGGACTGCAGCGCCCTCGCAGCTGGAGGAGCGGGACTGCAGCGCCCCCGGAGTTGGATTCTGTACATTCTCCCCGTGTCTGTGTGGAATTCCTCCGGATGATTTCGTTTCGTCCCATAGTCCAAACGATGTGCGGGTTGGGTTGAGTGGCCATGTTAAATTGAGCCTTACTGTTCCAAGATGTGTAGGTTAGGAGGGTTAGCGGGATAAATGTGTGTGGTTATAGCGATTGGACTGGGGTGGGATTGTGATTGGTGCAGACTTGATGGGCCGAATGGTGCCCTTCGGCGCTATAGGGATACAATGATTCTACGACATGACCCGCTACCTTCTCTTGCAACATGGCCCCACCAGCAAACATCAAGATATTGTTTCCAAACTTTCACTTACCTCTCCAACTTTTTCTCTCTGCCGCTTCCAAAATCATAGCTGCACAGCCCACTTCAATCTCTCACATCTACCCCCATTCCAAACCTATATCAACAATGTCCAGTTCTTTGTCTTGAACCACCAAAGAATTTGGATGTCAACTCTTCTCCACATCCAGTATTTGCCAGAGAGGGTTTGAGGATGGACTGGAGAAGTGAGAGGAGTGCAGCAGCCTGGGAGAGAGGAAAATGGGTCAGATGAACATGGGACGGAGAGGGGCATGTGGGGTGGGGGTGGGGGAGGGGACAGGTTGGGAGGAGATGGGGAGGGAATGGATGACCAGGGGATGAAGAGGGAGGGAATGGATGGTGGTGGGATAGATGGGGAGGAATCAAGAGGAGGGAAGTGGACAAATGGTGAGGGGACATGGGGAGGAGAGGAAGGGATAACGGGAGGGTGTATGTGAGTAAGAGGGGAGGGGAAAGAGAGAGGGAAGTGGAGGTTGCTTAGCATGAAATTGACTGGATTTCCGTCTCATTGACGAGTTTGGCATATGGTTGGGTCTCCACCCGAATTGTTTCCACTTCTCTGGAGGGACAACGCACAGACACAAATCAATACTGCTGCGTGATTTTACCAACTCGCTGCCACTGATGACCAGTGTGGCAACTGGGCTAAATTTCCACAAAGGTAAAAATACAATTTCCATTGACACAAAATGGTTTGAGATCTTCCCAGTTTCTTGTGAATGGTAAGAACCATTTTGCGCCCAGAAGGGGACTGAGGCCAATTTGTAGCCTTTAATGTTGTGTAACCTTCAATTCCCAGCACATGGAATCTTCCAGCCTTTGGGCACGATGGCATAATGGCGTGAATCACTACTGGTCTCCACTGGCACAATGTTTGTGTTGATGGGGAGGGGGGGCTTGGAGACCATTAAAGCCCCTGATGATGTTAGGGCATGGCCTGGAAGTACTGTTGGGTAATGCCCACCTGGTAGTGCCCACCTGGCACCTGGTCGGTGCCCGTTCAGTCATCCTGGCAGCACCTACCAGGGGCATGGCTGGGCAGTGCCCTTGCGCACTGTTAACCTGGCACCCTGGTAGTGCCCATCAGACACATTGGCACTACCCACCAGACGCTCTGCAGTATTCCCTGGAAATCCTGGCAGTGCCTGTTGTATCGGAGTGTGCCAAGGGTGTGATGCAGAAGGGAAAGGGTTAATGGATTTTGTACTTAGAATATGTCACAAACATAACCCTTCATCATGACTGATCTTCTCAACTTCATACGGCTCCTGGCATTAATATAAGTTATTTGTTTGTGGATGACATGCTTTAACTTTGTCTTTTATAAAGACAGATAGGTTAAAGTGGCTGTTATTTTGTAGACTTTGTAAATCTTACCTCTTTGTGTTAGTTGGACATTGTTACACAGACGGTACTTTACAATACTGGCTTTTGACAGCTGCTGATGACAGATCGCGATATCGGCTTTCAACATGAAGACTGCCTCGATCGCACAAATAACTTCAAAGACAGAGATGCCAGTACTGCTGCAGAAGGGTTTTGAATTGTGACCGGGTTGAAGGTTGTGTTGTGACTGCAGAACTGTGATTCCTGATTAAATCTGGGGCTGAATCATGACCCAGGAAGGAAGATGAGGTCTGGCAGGAATTGGAACTTTGAATCATGATTACTGCTGGAGCTCATAATGTATAAATGCCCATTTGTGTTTGTTGTTGTATGAGAAGTCTGGTAGTCCTGGTTGGAACCAGTTTCTCCCAAAGCTCTTGAATAAACGCTGGAGCTTTGAAACAAAAACCACTGTATTTTGACTCACTAACAGTCTCAGAGGTATTATTTTACCTACAACAGTGGGAACTAAGAGCAATAATGGAAAAGCTATGGCAGTGGGTCTATGATGGGGACAATGTGGGGATTATAAAGGGATAAAATGACAGGTGCAGCTATGTGGAGGGGGGCTATGCAAGGAGGTGTGCACAGAAGTGGAGCGTGAAGGAGATCATAATAGGGACATGTCTTGGGTCATGATGGCATGTTGGATGTCAGCATGGGGGGCATGTTGGTTGTCATGTTGGGGCATATTGGGATCATATTGGGAGTCATGACGGGGGTGCATGTCAGGGGTCATGGAGGGGGATTTACTGGGAGGGCCCATATACCCATTGCTAGAGACCCATGTCGTTGAAGGGCAGGGGAAACGTGCTGCTAATAAGAGGGTCCCAATGACCAATATGGGGGAGGGGGAGGAAGAGTGTCTTCCAGTTCACTGCAAATTGGGGAGTATCCTTGCAAAATGGTGCCCAAGCACTCTGAAACTGGGTTTAATAATGTACTTAGACCCCTTGCGGCCCAATGCTAATGTAAAACTCACCGCTCTGACAGAAGGTGACAAAGATTGGAACTCAAGTGCAGTTAAAGTCAGAATCAGATCATTGATCATCGAGTAACTGTTCCCCATTGGCCTACTGTACAGACAGTTCTTATAATCTAACCATTCTTGACCTGGAGGTGTATTGTTTGAAAATTTGGCTGGTTTGTTTTTCATTCAAAATACAAATTCACTTCGGCCTGTGGACAAACTGCATTTTCCAGGCAATCTCATCATTTTATCTAAAGGACCAGCAGAGCACTTGGGAAAATACAGTTTATTTTCTTCACTGGCATTGCAATATTCGGATCTATTTTGACTGGATTGTGGTCTCCTGATGTTTGATTTAAAAGCAAATGTCCTGGACAGAAGTTCTGGCTGGATGTGATCCCTTTTAGCTCAGTGTTTACACTTGGGATAATGAGGGTCTCTCTTGCTCTCTCTCCATATCTGCTCTATCTCTCTCTCTCTGTTGTCTTTTGTCTAGTGGGAGTATTTTCCTTCAGCAAGAAAACTCCAATTTCTGAATAAATCATCTGTATTTGGAAAACTGAGAAACGATGGCATTTATTAGTGTCACATTAACACTGCAGTGAAGTCACTGTTAAAATCCCATTGAAGCCGCGCCCCAGCACCTGTCCAGATACACTGAGGGAGAACTTAGCATAGCCAGTGCTAAATCAGAATTGTGAGTAGAAACCAGATCACCCATTGGAAACCCACACGGACGCAGAAGAAAACGTGCACGCTGCACAGGGACAGTGATGCAAAAAAGCAGGAATTGACCCGGGTCCCTGGCACTATGAGGCGGCATTGCTGGCCATTGTGTCATCCATAAATAGGATAAAAGAGGAAAAAAATTCAGCCAAAGTACACCGAGGGAAGGGGAATTTTATAGACTTCCCTTGTGCGGGACGCTTCACACTGAATGTATACAATGAATATTACATGTATGGCAACTGTATGGAGACACCTAAAAGCGTAATCTGATCTATGTAACAAACTCAAATACATTTTTAACATCTGCAATGATCATTTTGAAATACCTATAAAATTTCTTTGACAAGGGGCGGCAGGGTGGCACAGTGGGTAGCACTGCTGCCTCAAGGGACTGGGGTTTGATTTCCGGCTTGGGTCACTGTCTATGCAGAGTTTGCACAACCTCCCCATGTCTGTGTGGGTTTCCCCTGGTTTTCTCCCACAGTCCAAAGATGTGGGAGAATTGGCCATGATAAATTGCCCCTTAGTGTCAGGGGGACGAGCTAGGGTAAATATGCTGGGATAGGGCCTGGGTATCATCGTGGTCAGTGCAGACTTGATGGGTCGAATGGCCTCCTTCTGCACTGTCGGGATTCTATGACTCTTTTGAAGTATCTCAAGGTACAACATGATGTATGTAGACAAAGTGAATATTATTGCACTTTGGATGCAGTCCACTTTGGAATGTTTGCAATGCTCTCTCAGATATTTTGCGGATGCAATCCATTTTTGCAGAAGATTAAAAAAATGTGTAATTGACACAGTGTGACGGCTTAGTGATTGTGCTGACCTGGAATCGAACCTGGATTTCGCCGTCAGAGAACAGGATCCCAACACATAATAGAAGCCGCTGTTTAAAATAATTTCAAAGCAACTTCTATACAAAAAAAAAACACGAGTTACTCATTAAAAAGCCGTTCTTTTATTGTTGTTTGGCATAACATGAGTGTTTTGGAAAATGTTAAAAAGCATCAGACAGCGCCCACGGTGAACAAAGCCGAACTTATTAAGTAAGTTGATGCTGCGAAGTAACCATTGAGCTAAAGCTGACGCCGGTTTTAAACAGCGCTGCAGTCTATGTTAAGGATGAGCAGGAACTTAACGTGGCCTGCTCCGGGTCTTTCCACTGACAAACACTTCCCAGGGTCAGATAAATGCTCAAAACACCGCAGAAGCCATTCAACTGCTTTTCCTTAGCGGCTCTCTACACTAACAGATCATTCAGTCTCACTCCCTCGCCCTGTATCTGCTATCAGTCACCTATCACATTCCAGTTTGGGAGGCTCTTTTTGTACCCGCCTCCACCAGCCTCGCAGGCAGTGCAGACCGCCTCACAAACACTCACTGTGTGAAAAGTTTTAGAACAAAGAACAAAACAGCACGGGAAACAGGCCCTTCGGCCCAACGAGCCCGCGCTGCCACCCCGATGTTCCCACCTCTACCCATGATCCCTGTCCATGTTTATAGATCTATGGATTAAAAACCAAATTTGAGACAATTTAGGGAGAATTCGTTTTGCCAATTAGCCTAAGAGCACATCTTTGGGATGTGGGAGGAAACCGGAGCTCCCGGAGAAAACCACGCAAGCACGGGGAGAATGCGCAAACTCCCACAGACACAGGCCCAAATCCATGTATCTGCACAGCACAGCGATAGTCACTGAGCTGTCGTGTTGCCCATCAAATGGTCCAGGTCAAGCGTACACTAACGACGTGAAGCACTAGGATACTCTCGAAAAAAATCCAAGAGCAGCCCTCTCACGACCCATCGCGTGTATGGCCCTCATTAGACATCAAGGTGGACCAAAGCACCTGTAGGATAAAAACAAGTACATCATAGAAAATAGAACATAGAACACTACAGCACAAACAGGCCCTTCGGCCCACAAGTTGTGCCGAACACATCAAAACCTACCCAGCCAGAGACCTATCTATAACCCCCAATCCCATTGGATCCCATATACTCATCCAGAAGTCTTTTAAAAGACCCCAGCGAGTTTGCCTCGACCACCACCGATGGCAGCCGATTCCATTCACTCACCACCCTCTGAGTGAAAAAACTTTCCCCTAGCATCCCCTCTGTACTTGCTTCCCTGCACCTTAAATCTGTGCCCTCTCGTCGCGACCATTTCAGCCCCGGGAAATAGTCTCTGAGAGTCCACCCTATCTATTCCTCTCAACATCTTGTAAACCTCTATCAGGTCGCCTCTCAACCTTCGTCTCTCCAGGGAGAACAGTCCCAGCTCCCTCAACCTGTCTTCATAAGGCATGCCTCCCAATCCAGACAACATCCTTGTAAATCTCCTCTGCACCCTTTCAATAGCTTCCACGTCCTTCCTGTAGTGAGGCAACCAGAACTGCGCACAGTACCCCAAGTGTGGTCTGACAAGGGTCCTATAAAGCTGCAGCATTACCTCCTGACTCCTGAACTCAATCCCTCGATGAATGGAGGCCAGTACACCGTAAGCTTTCTTAACCACATCCTCCACCTGGGAGGCCGATTTGAGAGTCTTGTGGACCCGGACCCCAAGATCCCTCTGCTCTTCCACACAGCTAAGACTCCTACCTTTGATAGTGTACTTATTCATCCTGTTGGATCTGCCAAAATGGACCACAACACATTTATCCGTTGAAGTCCATCTGCCACTTCTCCGCCCAGTTTTGCATCCTGTCGATGTCATGCTGCAACTTCTGACATCCCTCCAGACCATCCACAACACCACCGACCTTCGTGTCATCGGCGAACTTACTCACCCATCCCTCCACTGCCTCATCCAGGTCATTTATGAAAATGACAAACAGCAAGGGTCCTAGAACAGATCCCTGGGGCACTCCACTGGTGACTGACCTCCATGCAGAAAAGAGCCATCCACAACCACCCTCTGCCTTCTGCAGGCAAGCCAGTTCTGGATCCACAAGGCCAAAGCCCCTTGGATCCCATGGCCTCTCACCTTCTCAAGAAGTCTTGCATGTGGGACCTTGTCAAATCATCATCTATTCATCAATATCAATATCATCATCTATTTACACAGTTCCCAGGGACTCCCAAGACTCATGATCCCTATTTTAAATCAGTTTCTATACCACTCCATTCCCATTCTGTTCATGTGCCCACCTAAGTATTTCTTAAATAACTCCAGAGTACCTGCCTCCACCACTTTATTTGGCAGCGCATTCCATACCCCCACCACCCTCTGTGTGAAAAACTCCTTCGAGTTTTGAAAGAGTTTTTTCTGCAAGATAAGATTGGATCTGTTATATGGGAAATGGAAAAGAATGATGTGAGCTTTAATGCACGTTTCAAAAATTTAATGTGGAGAGAAATGAATTTTGTCAACAGAAATAATTGGTTGAAAGGTTTAACATTAAAAAGCAAAATGAAATGCACCTATTTTCACTAGAGGTTAATATGGAAACTGGTACACAAATGAATACCAGTTTATGGAGACTACACTCATGGTTGCTCCATCATTGAATTCGATCATAGATGAGATCCTGCCACAATTTCCTGCCTGCTCCCAAGATCATTTAATTCCCTTAAGATCGTTGCCTATGATGGAAGCAGAAACACCCAACATCATTTCAAATTGATTTGGGCATGATGGGATGCTGTAATTTGCAACATTGCTGCTCTGGACGGTAGGATGTATTTGCATGACAGTAATAATGGGCCCAGAGACAGAAATGATGGGCCGAATCGCCTCCTCGAGTGTTTTCCAATTATTCATATTCTTAATGTTTCTAATGGTCAGAAGTGGAAGCAAAGGCGCAGAATGTGTTTGGCTGACTCAAGATGTGGAAAAACCTTATCCTTTCTATAATAGGGTGACCAGAATTGCACACCGAATTCCAAATGTGGCCTTACCACTGTCTTGTACAACTTCAATAAGACTGTATTTAATATTCTGACCCATGAAACCAAACATGCTGAATGCCTTCTTCACTACTTTGTCCATCTGTGACTCCACTTTCAAGGAGCTATGAAAATATACCCTGAGATCTCTTTGTTCTGTAACTCTTCCTAAAGCCTGAGGAGGTTCTGCCTTCATTCTACCTTCCAAAATGCATCACCTTACATTTAACTAAATTAAACTGTCATTCATCAGCCCGCTGGCCCAATTGGTCAAGATCCCGTTGCAATAGAGGTAGCTTTCTTCACTATCTAGAATGCCAGCAATCTTGGTGTCATCTGCAAACTTACTAACCATGTCTCCTATGTTCTCATCCAAATTATTGATATAAATGACAAATAATAGTGAATATAGCACTAATTCCCGAGGCACACCGCTGATCACAGGTCTCCACTTCGAAAAAGAACCCTCTACAACCTTCTACAACCACCCTCTGGCTTATGTCAAGAAGCCAATTTTGTATCCATTTAGATACCTTATCCTGGATCCTGTGAGATTTAACCTTATAGAACATAGAACATAGAACATTACAGCGCAGAACAGGCCCTTCGGCCTTCGATGTTGCGCTGACCAATATAAAAAGCAATGACCCTCCAAACTAAACCATTCCCTTCTCTTCCATATACTTATCAACTAATCTCTTAAACGCCACCAAACTTGGCGCATCTACAACTGCCGCAGGCAGGGCATTCCACTCCCGAACCACCCTTTGGGTAAAGAACCTACCTCTGATATCCGTCCTATAACTATCACCCCTTAATTTAAAGCTGTGTCCCCTCGTGCTAGCTTTCTCCATCCTAGGAAAAAGGCTATCACTGTCCACCCTATCTGAACCTCTAATCATCTTATATGTTTCGATAAGGTCCCTCTTAGCCGCCTCCTTTCTAACGAAAACAACCTCAAATCCCTCAGCCTCTCCTTCATAAGACCTGCCCTCCATACCAGGCAACATCCTGGTAAACCTCCTCTGTACCCTCTCCAATGCCTCCACATCTTTCTTATAATGTGGGGACCAGAACTGCACACAATACTCCAAGTGCGGCCGCACTAGAGTTTTGTACAGTTGCAACATGACGTTGCGGCTCCGAAATTCAATCCCCCTACCAATAAAAGCTAAGACTCCATATGCCTTCTTAACAACCTTATTGACTTGACTGCCTACTTTCAGGGATCTATGCACAAATACACCAAGATCCCTCTGTTCATCAACACTATTAAGAATCCTACCATTAGCCCTATACTCTACACATTTATTATTCCTGCCAAAGTGCATTACCTCACACTTTTCCACATTAAACTCCATTTGCCACCTCTCGGCCCAGCTCTGCAACTTGTCCAAGTCTCTCTGCAAACTATAACACCCCTCTTCACTATCTACCACTCATGACTTTGGTGTCATCTGCAAATTTACTAATCCATCCTTCAATACCCTCATCCAGATCATTTATAAAATTACAAACAGCAGGGGCCCAAAACAGACCCCTGAGGTACACCACTTGTCACCGAACTCCACGATGAATATCTCCCATCAACCACCACCCTCTGTCTTCTATCTGCTAGCCAATTCCTAATCCAATTAGCTAAATCATCCTCTATCCCATACATCTGCATTTTCTGCAGAAGTCTTCCATGGGCCACCTTATCAAACGCCTTACTAAAGTCCATATATACCACATCAAGCGCCTTACCCCCATCCACCTCTTTGGTCACTTTTTCAAAAAACTCAATGAGGTTAGTAAGGCACGACCTACCCTTCACAAAACCATGCTGACTATCCCCAATCAATTCATTTCTCTCTAAATAACTATAAATCCTATCCCTAATAATTCTCTCCAATACAACAATCTATCATGCAATATCCTGTTAAAGGCCTTGCTAAGGTCCATGTAGATAACATCAACTGCACTACCGTCATCCACCTTCTTATTTATTCTTTCAAAAACATTTAATGGCCAGAAAGGAGGTCTTGGGCATTGAAAGGGGAAAAACTATAATAGGTTAGTGAAGATTTTTAAACCACTGACAAAACTACCAGTGTTGAGTTAAATGACTTTAAAACAGACTTATAAGTTAACCAGGAAGAAGTTTATACACATATGAAATGCAGTAAGAGAATTAAACAAGCAATTATGATTTCAAAACACATATGCTTATATTTTGAATTTATTAACGTATTTTTAAGCCTCATTGCTCACTTTAGCCAAAGGCAGTTTGCTGAAAAGCATCATGGTAAAGCTCATTAAGACAAAGCCAGGGAATATTGGAGCCTTGGAAATTTACAGTTTTAATCAGCAAGAGTTTCTAATGATAAGATCATTCAAAACACTCAATCAAATTTCATGAATAGGAATTATTCACTGTCAAGATAAGGTGGATGCATGCCTTATAGTTAATCTGGTTTGGAATTGACCTGCAGAGGGATTTATGGGAATATATACTTTGAACATTCACAACAAGAATGATGGGAGCAGAAACACTCAACAGCATTTCAAATCAAATTTGAGCATGTAAGTGAGACGCTATAATTGCAGAGCTGGAAGGTGAGATGTATCCCCATAACAGCAATGATGGGCACAGGTACAGCCATGATGGGCAGAATGGCCCCCTTCAGTATTTTAACATTTTACATATTTTTAATGTTTCTAATGGTCAGAAGTGGCAAAATTGAGGTAGAATCTGACTAACTGACCCAAGAGTTGGATGACTCTTATGCTCAGGGCAAAAGCTGCAAATCAGTTCTTCACCCAACACCGAACAAAGTTGATTTATAGAACATAGAACACCACAGCACAAACAGGCCCCTCAGCTCACAAGCTGCGCCGATCATATCCCTACCTACCAGACCAAAGAATTATCTGTACCTCCCAATCCTATTAAATCCCATGTACTCATCCAGAAGTCTTTTAAAAGACCCCAGCGAGTTCGACTCCACCACCATCGAAGGCAGCCGATTCCATTCACTCACCACCCTCTGAGTGAAAAACTTACCCCTAACATCTCCTCTATACTTGCTCCCCAGCACCTTAAACCTGTGTCCTCTCGTAGCGACCATTTCAGCACTGGGATATAGCCTCCGAGAATCCACCCTATCTATTCCTCTCAACATTTTATAACAAAATTTATTACAAAACAATATCACCTAATAATTAAATATGATTGAAACACATTTCCTCCATCCCAGTTGTGCGTAACTGGCACATTGCGATAGCTTAGTCATTGGGCTAACTCGGAATCGAACCTGCGTTTCCACCATCAGAGAACAGGACCTAAACACAAAAGATAGAAGCCGCTATTAAAAATAATTTTAAAGCAACTTCCAAACAAAAAAGAGCTTAATTGAAACTGTTGTTGGATTATATTTGGTGTAACGTGGAGTGTTAAAAGTGTCAGCAATGCTCATGGTGAAACAGCCTCGAGATTGATGCTGTTAAGTAACATTGATGCTAAAGTTGACACTCGCATCGATGCACTCTATATGAAAGATGAACAGGAGCGATGCCGGATGTGCTTCCATTTTTCCATTGACAGACTCCTCTCAGCATCAAACCAATTCTTAAGCACCAAAGAGGCCATTCATCCCGTGTTTCCTTAGCGGCTCCCCAGACAAGCAAATCATCTAATCCCACTACCTTTCATTAGAGCCCTGTATCTGTTGTTAATCACATTCCACTTTGTGTAAGCAAAGTTGCACCTTCCTCCACGAATTCCACAGGCAGTGCAGACCAGACCCGAAACCCTCACTGCCTGAAAGATTTTGAAACAGTTTTCTGTAGGAAAGACTGTGTAATAACTCCATGGAGGCGAAAGTCCCATCACCAGGTTACTTTATTTACGCTGTACACTGCCAGCTCCCTGCTGAATGGGACTCCGACATACCTGCTTTAAATAGGGAGCATGAGGCTCTCACATTTAACTATCAATTAAGACTCATCAGTTCGTTCACACTCTAGCAAGCCAACCTCATTAGCTTGGCTGAAGTCATCACACTCTCCCCCCCCATCAAAGTCCAAGGAATCCTCTCATTTTGCTTCCCTCAGGGGTCCTTCCCTCAGCTTGAGCACCTGGTCTGAATCCTCCAACTCGGCCTCCGATGCCAGCGGTGTTTAACAGTTTGGCATCCGTCTCTTCCAACATGAATGGCGGAGGTCTATTTCCTCATCCACTTCAAGTGGTAGGGTAAAATCTGCAGCTTCTTTTCCTGTGTCCATTTCGGACCCTGAGGTCCCCAACAATGGGGAAGTGGTCGAGGGGGGGGGGGACTCTTGCTCATCCCTAGGGTTTCAGGGCAGACTCGGCTCCAGAACGGGTGGAGAGCTTGAGGCCTGGACCTGGTCTAGTTGTTTCTTTACCACTGTCTGGCCTACGTATGCTCAGTCCTGGACTGGATTGACCCGTTTACCCAGAGAGGTCCATTAGCCTGACCCAAACTCTCTCCCTCACTTCAAAGTGCCTTTCTCGGCGAGTGTTGTTATGATCCCTGTATTGGGCTTCCTGGTGTCTTTCCATCTTTCCTCCCAGGTTTGGCAACCAGAGGTTGCTTGCAGGTGGAGGAAGTGGTCAAGAAGGCATATGGTATACTGGCCTTCATTAATCGAGGGATTGAGTTTAGGAGTCGGGAAGTAATGCTGCAACTTTATAAGACCCTTGTCAGTCTCCATTTCGAGTACTGTTCTGGTCGCCTCACTGCAGAAAGGATGTGGGAAGCTATAGAGAGGGTACAGAGGAGATATACAAGGATGCTGCCTGGATTGGGAGGCATGCCTTACGAAGATAGGTTGAGGGAGCTGGGTCTCTTCTCCCTGGAGAGACGAAGGTTGAGAGGCGACCTGATAGAGGTTTATAAAATGTTGAGAGGAATAGATAGGGTGGATTCTAGGAGGCTATTTCCCAGGACTGAAATGAGAGGACAAGGTGCTGGGGAGCAAGTGGAGAGGAGATGTTAGGGGTAAGTTTTTCACTTAGAGCGTGTGAATGAGTGGGAACAGCTGCCCTTGGTGGTGGCAGAGGCGAACTCACTGGGGTCTTTTAAAAGACTTCTGAACTCATTAGGTTTTCGTACTCTTGCAAGCCAACCTCATTAGCCTGGCTGAAATCACTACAACTGGATCTGTTATATTGGATGTAGAACAGACTGGTGTATGATTCATTCATAGAATCATAGAATCCCTACAGTGCAGAAGGAGATCATTTGGCCCATCGAGTTAGCAAGGATCATAATTCTACCCTTGCCAAGAACCCGGTATTTATGTTACTTGTTCCCCTGGCACTGAGGGACAATTTAGCATGTCCAATCAAACTAACCAACACCTCTTTGGAGTGTGGGAGGAAACCAGATCACCCGGAGGAAATCTGTGCAAACTACACACAGATTGTCATCCCAGGTCAGAATTGGACGAGAGTACCTAGCACTATGAGACAGCAGTGCTAACCACTGTGCCACCGTGTTGCTACTAATGGCAATTCAATGGTAATTAGGCTGAGCTATGAAATGTGTTAAGAGTTGACAGGAGCGAGGATAAGGAATTCTCAGCCAAAGTGCAGCGACGTGAGGGGAATTATACAGAACCACTTCAGGCTCTATGATTCACACTGAATTTATACAATGAATATTAATTAATGGCAACTGTATGGAAGCACCTAAAATTGCAACCTGATCTATGTAACAATCTGAAATATATTTTTACCATTTACAATGATCATTATGTAATGGATGTAACAATTCTTTGTCTCTTGTGAAGCAGATCAACGTGCAACATGACGTGTGTAGAGGAAGTGAATATTATTGCACTTTGGGTGCGGACCACTTTGGAATATTTGCAGTGTTCTTTCAGATATTTTGCGGATACAGTCTATTTTTGTAAAAAGAAAAATAATAGAGAGCAGTTGGGCCTAGGTTTCAGCTCTCAAATGAGAGCTTGGTAAGAGTGCACAAGCTTTGCTGAGCAACAAAGATATTTTTATTACAAAATAAATCTACCTTTTGTTGAAATATGATGAAAATAAAATTAAGGCAGAATCTTATCTATGATCTAATTCAATGGTGGAGCAGCCAGGAGTGGCCGTAAAGTCTTTTAACCCGATATTCATTATCGCTGTGTGTATTTGAAACAGTGTGATATTTAGTTGTGGTGCTAATCTGGAATTGACACTTGGTTTTACTGACCAGGACCTGAACACACATCAGAAGCAGCTAGATAAAATAATTTCAAAGCAACGCATGCATAAAAAGAACAATTTCTAATTAAAAAACGGTTTCTGTACTTCTTTTCATCATAATATGAATGTTCTCGAACTATTAAAGAGTCAGGCAGCACCCATGGTAAGACACGTTCGAATTTACAATGAAATTGATGTTAGGAAGTAAGTTGTGAGCTAAAGCTGATGCTCGCTTCAAGCATGGTTGTGGATGAACCATGATGAAAGGATGAACGGGAACTATACTCGCCGTGTTTCTGATCTTTTTATTGCATAATCCTCTCAGAACCTAAAAAATGCTCGAAGCACCAACGGAAGGTTTCACCTGCGTTTCCTTAGATACGAGTCTCTGATTTTGCCCCACTCCGCTGCCCTTTCTACAGGGCCCTGTATCTGTCGATAGTCAGTAATCCCATTCCAGTTTGGAAGCTACCTCCATCAAACTCTCAGGCCATTCAGACGAGTTCAAAACCACTCGCTCTTTGTAGAGTTTTCTTTGGGAAAGTTTGGATAGGCTTAGCCTATTTTGTTGGAAATAGACGGGGCTAATGTGTGGAGATTTCTGAAATAATATGATCTCTGGATAATGTGGATGGAAATCAACTATTTCAATGAACAGCGAATTAAGTAGTGGAATATATTGACAATTAGAAAGGAAATTAAAATGCGCTTATATTCAACACAGAGTAATTCGGAAACTGGAACTCAAATGAATTGCAGATTATGGAGACTACAGGGGCACTCTGAGCTGTTCCACTATTGAATTAGATCATAGATGAGATTCTGCCTCAATTTCATTTTCCTGCCTGCTATCCAGATCATTTCATTCCCTCATAGATCATTGTCTAGACCCAATCCTTTGTGTTTGATTTTGATCTTAAAGTGAGCATAAGGTGTTTAATTGCAGGTTTGATGCAAGTGACCCACTAGGAAGCTTTTATCAAAACAGAGGTCAATTGAAATCAAGGTGGACATGTAGATGGGATGTTGAAATGAGCTGGAAAGCAGTGTGTATGTGCATAACGCCAAAGATGGGCACGGACACAGTAATGGTGGGCCAAACAGCCTCATCTGTATTTTAAAATTTTGCATATTGCTCGTGTTTCTAATTGTCACAAGCGGCAGAATTGAGGCAGAGTGCATCTAACCGACCCAACAGTTTGAACAACTCACGCTCAGGACAAAAGCTGCAAATCAGACCTTCACCCGACACCAAACAAAATTGATTTATTACAAAATAATGTCACCTACTAATTAAATATGATTTAAACACTTTTCCACTATATTAGCTGTGTGATAGCTTAGTTATTGTGCTAATCTCGTATCGAACCTAAACACGATAGAAATCGCTATTAAAAATAGTGTTAAAGCAACATAAAAGAAAAGATTTCTAATTAAAAGCGGTTTTCCGGTGCTTTTATTGGCCATAAAATTAACAGTTTTGAAACTGTTAAAAATGTCAGGCAACGCCCACGGTGAGACAGGTTTGAACTTACAACTAAGTTGATGCTGTGAAGTAACCAGTAGCTAAAGTTGACGCTGGCTTCATGCGTGAACACACTCTGTAGAAAGGATGAACAGGAGCATACTCGGTGTGAACAAAGAAAATGTCCACAGCACCAATGGGGACCATTCCACCGTCTTTCCTCTGCAGGCAGCAAATCATTTAGTCCCTTCTCCACTGCTCTTTCACTAGGCTCTGTAAAATTTGAAATTTTACATGCTGTTCGCGTTGCCAATTGTCACAAGCAGCAGAATTGAGGCAGAATGTGTCTAACTGACCCAAGAGCTTGGACAACTCAGGTTCAGGACAGTCACCTGTCACATTCCAGTTTGAAAGCCAATTTTGTATCTGCCTCCATGAGCTTCGCCTGCAGTGCAGACCAGATCTGAAACATTCACTGTGTGAAAGGTTTTGAAAGAGTTTTCTGTAGGGACGCTTGGATTGACTGGGTCTGTTATATTGGGAATAGAACAGGCTGATGTGTAATTGATTCACAGAATCGTAGAATCCCTACAGTGCAGAAGAAGGTCCTTTGGCCCATTGAGTATTTACTGACCACAATTCCACCCCTGCCCTCTGCCAATAACTCAGGCATTTACGCAACTCGTCCCCCTGAAGGGGGGGACATGGTCAATCAAACTATCCCTCGCTTTTGGAGTCTGTGAGGAAACCCAGAGGAAATCTGTGCAAAGTCCACACATGTTGTCACCCAAATGAACGAGGGCGCCTGGCGCCGTGAGGCATCAGTGCCAACCACTGTGCCACTGTGTTGCCACCAACAGTAACTCAACGGTAATTAAAATGAGATGTGAGATAGGCTGAGAGTTGATAGGGTGAGAGAATCAGTAATTCTCAGCCAAAGTGCACTGAAGTGAGGAAAAATGTACAGAAATATTTCGGGCCTTACGACTCACACCGAATGTATACAGTCAATATTTCCTGTATTACAACAGTATGGAAACACCAAAAAGTAATCTTTGTAACACACCTAAATATATTCTTACCATTTCCAATGATCATTTTGTGACGTCTGTAACATTTCTTTGACTCTCCTGAAGCTGCTCAATGTGCAACATGTAGAGAAAGTGAATATTAATGCACTTTGGGCGCAGTCCACTTTGGAATATTTGCAATGCTCTTTCAGATATTTTGCGGATGCAGCCAATTTTTGCAAAAGAAAAGAAGAGTGAAGAACAGTTGGCCTCAGGCTCCAGAAACTCACAAAATAATATTGCCTATTAATTAAGTATGATGAAACACTATCCCTCCATATACGTTGTGTATAATTGACATTGTGTAACACTTTGGTTAGTAAGGTAACCTGGAATCGAACCTGGCTTTCACCGTCATCGATCAGGAGGCAGAAGCCGTTGGTTAGAATAATGCCAAACAACTTACACATAAAAGGAACATGTTCTGATTAAAAACAGTTCCTGTAGTTTTATTCGACATAAAATGAATATTTTGGAACTATTAAAAATGTCAGGCAGTGCCCACAGGCTCGAACTTAGAACTAAGCTGATGCTGTGGAGTAACTAGTGAGCTTGAAGCATGAACACACTCTGTATAAAGGATGAACAGGAACATCCTCGGTATGGTTCCCATCTCTCGCCTCACAGAATGAGCAAAATGCTCACAGCGCCAATGGCGGTCATTCCACCGGCTTTCCTGAGCGACTCTGCAGATAAGCAATTCATTTAGTCCCACCTCCACCTCCCCTTTCACTAGACCCTGTATCTGTTGTCAGTCACCTATCACATTCCCAGTTTGAAAGCCACTTTTGTATCTGCCTGTGTGAAAGGTTTTGGAAGAGTTTTCTGTAGGAACAGTTGGATAGACTGGGTCTGTTACATTGGAAATAGAACAGGCTGATGTGTGATTCATTCAGAGAATCGTAGAATCCCTACAGTGCAGAAGGAGGTCATTTGGCCTATCGAGTATTCAGGGACCATAATTCTACCCCTGCCTTCTGCCAATAACTCCAGGCATTTAGGCAACTCGTCCCCCTGATGCCAAGGGACAATGTGACATGATCAATCAAACTATCCCTCGCTTTTTGGAATCTGTGAGGAAACCCTGAGCATCTGGAGGAAATCTGTGCAAACTTCACACAGATTGTCACCCAAGTCGGAATTGGACGAGGATGCCTGGTGTGGTGGGGCATCAGTGCTAACCACCGTGTTGCCATCAACGGTAATTTAATAGTAATTAAAATGAGATGTGAGATGTGTTGAGATTCGATAGGGCAAGGGACTAAGAAGTTCTCTGCCAAAGTGCACCGAAATGAGGAAAAATGTATAGAAATATCTCGGGCCTTACGACTCACACTAAATGTATACAGTGAATATTTCCTGTATTACAACAGTATGGAAACACCAAAAAGTGCCACGTAATCTTTGTAACACACCTAAATGCATTTTTACCATTTCCAATGATCATCTTGTGATGTCTGTGACATTTCTTGAACTCTTTTGAAGCAGCTCAAGGTGCAACATGATGTATGTAGAAAAAGTGAATATTGTTGCATTTTGGGTGCAGTCCACTTTGGAATATTTGCAATGCTCTTTCAGATATTTTGTGGATCAGTCCATTTTTGTAAAACGAAAAAAAAAGAACAGTTGGCTCCTAGTTCCAGAAATGGGATAAATCAAATGCGAAATGGATAAATGCGCCTACGGGATTATTAGCGTTGCCTGAGCAACGCAGATGTTTTTATGACAAAATAATATTACCTATTAACTAAGTATGATGAAACTCTGTTCCTCCATGCACATTGTGTATAATTGACACAGTGTGAGTGTTTGGTTATTGTGCTAACCTGGAATCGAACCTGGATTCACCGTTATGGACCGGGACCTGAATTCAGGGCAGAAGCCGCTCGTTAAAATATCAAAGCAACATGTAGATAAAAGGAACGCGTTCTGATTAAAAATGGTTTCTATAGTTTTATTGACATAAATGAGTATTTTGGAACTATTAAATACATCAGGCAGCGCCCACGGTGAGACCTTACCATTCAGTTGATGCTATGAAGCAACCCATGAGCTAAAGCTGACGCTGGCTTCAAGTATAATCGCACTCTATATAACGGATGAACAGGAACATACTCGGTGTGGATCTGATCTTCTCAATCACATACCCCTCACAGAATAAGCAAAATGCTGACAGCACCATTCTATCACCTTACCTGAGCTGCTCTCCACATGAGCAAATCATCTGGTCCAACATCCACCGCCCTTCCACTTGAGCCCTGTATCTGTTGTCAATCATCTATCGCATTCCAGTTTGAAAGGAAAGTTGTATCTGCCTCCACCAGCCTTACAAACAGTGGAGACCAGATCCGAAACATTCAGTGTGTGAAAGGTTTTGAAAGAGTTTTCTGTTGGGAATGTTGGATAGACTGGATCTTTTATATTGGAATAGAACAGGCTGATGTGTTCATACAATCATAGAATCCCTGCCGTGCAGAAGTAGATCATTTGAACCATGGAGTCTGCACGGATCACAATTCCAGTCCTGCCCCATGCCAATAACCCCCAGGTATTTCCACTACCGATCCCCTGACACTAATTTGACATGGCCAATCAAATGAACCCGCACTTTTTTAGTGTGTTGGGAAGAAACCAGGTCACCCGGAGGAAATGTGTGCAAACTCCACACAGATTGTCACCAGAGATTGCAATTGGACCCCGGTTCCTGGAGCTGTGAGAGAGCAGCGTTAACCACTGTGCCACCGTGTTTTCACCAATGGCAATTCCTTGGTAATTAAGCGGAGCTGAGATGTGTGAAAAGTCGAGAGGTGAGAGGGTAAGGAATTCTCAGCCACAGTGCACCAAGGTGAGGGGAATTGTACAGATCCCTGATCGGCCGTATGACTCACACTGAATGTATACAGTGAATACTGAATGAATGACAATTTGACGGAAACACCTCAAAGTGCTACCTGATCTATGTAACACAACGTATGCAACAAACGTAAATGCATTTTTACCACTTATAATGATCATTTAAAAATGTCGTTTTGTTTCTTTGTCTCTTTTGATGCAGCTCAAGAAGCAACACTGTGTATGTAGAGAAAGTGAATTTATTGCACTTTGGGTGCGGGCTGCTTTGTATTGTTTGCAAGGCTCTTTCAGATATTTTGCTGATACAGTTAATTTTTGCAAAATGAAAAAAGAATGAAGAATAGTTGGCCCCAGATTCTAGGAATGGGGCACATCAATTGAGAAATGGGTAAGGATGCAAACGGGATTATTAGCGTTGCCTGAGCAACGCAGATGTTTCTATGACAAAATAATATTACCTATTAATTAAGTATGATGAAACACTATCGACTCATACATATTGTGTATAATTGACACAGTGTGACAGTTTAATTATTGTGCTAACCTGGAATCGAACCTGGTTTTCCGCCATCAGAGACCAGGTCTTAATCACGTACAAAGAACAAAGAACAAAACAGCACGGGAAACAGGCCCTTCGGCCCAATGAGCCCCCCCACCACCCCGACGTTCCCACCTCTACCCGTGATCCCTGTCTATGTTTATAGATCTATGGATTAAAAACCAAATTTGAGACAATTTAGGGAGAATTTGTTTTGCCAATTAGCCTAAGAGCACATCTTTGGGATGCGGGAGGAAACTGGAGTACCTGGAGAAAACCCACGCAAGCACGGGGAGAATGTGCAAACTCCCACAGACACAGGCCCAAATCCATGTGTCTGCACAGCACAGCGATAGTCACTGAGCTGTCGTGTTTCCCATCAAATGGTCCAGGTCAAGCGTACACTAATGACGTGAAGCACTCGGATACTCTCGAAAAAAATCCAAGAGCAGCCCTCTCACGACCCATCGCGTGTGTGCCCCTCGTTAGACAATGTAGAAGACGCTTATTAAAAATAATGTCAAGGCAACGTATACATAAGAGGAAAAAACTTCAAATTAAAAGCAGTTCCTGTGCTTTTACTCTGCATAATATAAGTGTTTTGGAACTGCTAAAAGTGTTAGGTAGTGTCCACAGCGGGACTAGCTTGAACTTACAATTAACTGGTTAATTCAACTGCTTTACTTTAGCTCCCCTCTAGACAAGTAAATCATTTTGTCCCACTTCACAGACCTTTCCATAGAGCCCTGATTCTGTTATTCATTATTCACATTCCAGTTTGACAGCCACATTTGTCACAGTCTCCCAGGCAGTGAAGACCAGATCAGAACCACTTGCTCTTTGAAACATTTCAAGACAGTTTCCTTCAGGAAGGCTCCGTTAGCCTTAGCCTATTCTACTGGAAGTTGAAGAGCTAATGTGTATTTGAATGGACATTTCTGAAATAATGTAATCTTTGAATAAAGTGGGTACACAATGGAGTATTTCCATAAACAACGCTACAACTGGTGGAAAATATTGATCGTAAATAAGAAAATTTAAATGCAGCTCTTTCCAACGGAGAGCAATGTGGAAACTTGAACGCAAATGAATAGCAGCTTATGGAGACTATACGCCGCCCATTCCTGACTGCTTCACCATCCAAGTGGAACATATGGGAGATTCGACCTCAATTTCATTCTCCTGTCTGCTCCCCAGATCATTTCATTCCCTCACGGTTTATGAACATGATTGGGAGCCAAAACACTCAACAGCATTTCAAATTGAGTTGCGCATGTAGATGGGACGGTGTAGTCTGCAGTGTTGCGCATTTGGGATGTATCTGCGTAACAGTAATGGTGGGTCGAATTGCCCCCCCCCTCCCAGTGTTTTCAAGTTTCTAATATTACAATGACTGCAAAGGCACAGAATGTTTATGACTGATTCAAGGTGTGGAAGAACTTTATGATTAGGAGAAATGCAGCAAACCAAATCTTCACCTGCTACCAAACAGTACAAGAAAAGATAAACTGAGAAAAGGAGAGAGGAAAAAGGAGTGAGAGATAGCTGGAGAGCAGAGCAGTGAGATGTATTGCGAATAGGGAGGGTGAGAGGGTAAGGAACAATCTAAGTACAGGCGTTTCAGCTTCTGCGATTCCTAATGTCTTTTTTTCCAAATTCTACTAATAAACAAAGAACAAAACAGCACAGGAAATAGGCCCTTTGGCCCAACAAGCCCACGCCACCATTTTAACATTCAATGAGCACCTCATTCCAATCCTTCTTCTACCTATGACTTTTGCCACTCCTCTTGGACTCCACAATAAATTTAAAGAGTTTTATGTGTGCCAGATTGAGGGAGGTCTAATTTAGGGAAAATTTATTACTGGGTTACTGGGCAAATGATTCCACACCATGTATCACAGAAGCACAGATAATGAAAGAATTAGAACAAGCGATGATAAAACCCAAGATTGAAACAGCGAGTTTTAGCTCTTTAATGTAACACTCTCACAACTGGATTGTTGCTGGCTCTCAATTGCGTCTTTGTGTCATTCATGTGGAAATAAATAGAACTCTTGTTGAAGACCAATATAATGCTGCCTTGTCTATGAACCACTGTTACTTCTGGCCAAGGAAATAGCTTTCAATTACCCTTTTCCCCATTTTGCACTTCTCTTTCATTCTGTGATAATAGAGGCCATAGTAAAGTGACATTGTCACTGGAATCGGGACCCAGGATAGGGGACCTACTTTTCGCATCACTCAAGAGAAATTTGAATTCAACATGAGTCTGAAATTGAAGCCTAATAATGACCTTGAAACGGATAAGGTTAAATAGAAATGTCACCTGGTTCGAATGTATCATTTAGGGAAGGACATCCTTAATATCTCCAAATGCAAATTCTACCAATGCAGGTATATATTGCAGTCAGTCTAGACTCAAAATTTCATTTGATCTTGATATTAACGTGAGCACAAGTATTTAATTCCATGTATAATATGACCGACACTCTAGGAAGCTTTTATCTAAACAAATTTCATTTTAATCTGACTTGGGTATGTGGGTGGCATGTTGCAGAGCTAGAAGGCAGGGTGTATCTGCACAACAGCAATGGTGGGTGCAGACTTAGTAATGACTGCATTTTATGATTTTTACATATAGTTAATGCTTCTCATGGTCACAAGTGGCAAGCATGAGGCAGACAAGTGTGACTAACTAACCTCAGATGACTTTCATATTCAGGTCAAAATCTGCAAATCAGATCTCCACCCGACACAATCTGATATGTTGCCTTATTTTGGAATAAAAACATGTTAGTTGCTCCAGGCAAAGATAATAATATCTTTTGCACTTTTACCCAATTCTCACTTGATGCGTTCCATTTTTGGAGCCTGAGGACGACTGTTCTCCATTCTTTTTTCCTTTTGCAAAAATAGACTGTATCTCCAAATTATCTCAAAGAGCATTGCAAACACCCAAATTACAATAATATTCACTTTCTCTACATACATCATGTTGCACTTTGAGCCACTTCGAAAGAGACAAAGAAATGTTACAGACATCACGTAATGATCATTTTAAATGGTAAAAATTTATTTAAGTTTGTTACATAGATCAAATTGCACATTTAGGTGCTTCCATACATTTCTCATACATGTAATATTCACCTCATACATTCAGTGTGAGTCATACTAGTGTGAGATGGGTTCCATACAATTCCCCTCACGTCGGTGCACATTAGCTGAGGATTCAGTCACATTAGCTGAGGATTCAGTCACATTAGCTGAGGATTCAGTCACATTAGCTGAGGATTCAAAAGTCATAGAAGTGCGGGGTAATTTGATTAGTTATGATGCCCTTTGGCGCCAGGGGCATGAATAGTGCAAATACATGGGGTTACTGATATAAGGCAGGGGTGGAATTGTGGTCCATTCAGATTCGGCAAGCAAACCTTTCACACAGTGAATGTTTCTGATCCGGTCTGACTCTCTGCGAGACTGGGAGAGGCCGTGACAGCTGTGGCTCTCAAATTGGAAATGGGATCAGTGACTGACAGCAGATCCAGGGCTCCCTGGAATGGGCGTTGGAGTTGGACCAAATGATTATCTTGTCCAGAGAGCTGCGAACGGAAAGCGGTTGAGTGGGCTCCGTTGGACCTTTGAGCATTGTTTTTTGATTCAAAAGCATATGTCAGTGAGAAGATCAGAAGCACACCGACAATACTCCTGTTCAGTCTTTTATGCAGAGCGGATGCTTCAAATGCGTGTCAGCTTTGACTCCTCCACAGCATCAACTTAAATGTTAGTTTTTGCCTGTTTCACCGTGGGCGCTGCCTGAAGCTTTTAATAGCTCCAAAATACTCATGTTTGCCGAATTAAAATACAGGAGCCATTTTTAATTAGATTTTTTTAATGTGTTTGACATTATTTTAACCAGCGGCTTCTCTGTGTGTTCAGGTCCCGGTTGACGAAGGTGAAACCCAGATTTGATTTCAGATTACAAGATTAACTAAACTATCACACCACGAGATGGAGAGACAGTGTTTCTTCATACTTAATTAACAGGAAACACTATTTGCAATATAACATCTTCGATGCTCAGGAAAAGCTAATAATCACTTTTGCACCCTTGCCCATCTCTCATTTGATATGTTTCATTTCTGGAGCCTGGGGCCAACTCTTCTCTATTCCTTTTCCGTTACCAAAAAGATACTGAAACCGCAAAAGATCTGAAAGAACTTTGCAAACATTCTCATATCATTGCATCTAAAGCGCAAGAATATTCACATGTTGCACCTTGAGTTGCTCCAAAAAGGTCAAAGACATGTTGCAGACATTTCAAAATAATCACTGTAGATGCTAAACATGTATTTCAGCTCGTTACATAGATCAAAATGTGCTTCCATGCAATGCCAGTAATACTCACTCTGTATATTCAGTGTGAGTCATACATCTCGAGGAGTTTCCATACAATTCCCCTAATAGCAATGCACTTCGGTTGAGAATTCCATATCCTCTCACGCTATTGACTCATTACATATGTTTCAACACAGCTTAATTACTATTGTGGGGAGTATGGTGACACAGTAGTTAGTAGCACAACTGCCTCATGGTGAGAGGCATCCGGGTCCAATTCAGGCCTGGAGGGACAATCTGTGTTGAATTTGCACAGATTTCCTTCAGATGTTCCAGGTTCCGCTCACACTTCAAAGAAGCGCCATTTAGTTTGATTGGCCGTGTCAAATTGTCCCTTAGTTAGAGGAGGGAGACTGGCCGGGTAAATGCTTGCATGGGGAGCAATGGAATACTTACTGGCGCAGCCTCCATCGGCCACATGCCCTCCTTCTGCACTGCTGGGGTCCTATAACTCTGTGAATGAATCACACATCAGCTATTCCCAATAGAACAGATCTGATCTATCCAAACTTTCCTACAGAGAAGCCTTTCAAAACCTTTCACACAGGGAATGTTTGGGATTTGCACATGAGGCTCGCGGAGGGAGATGCAAGGCTGCGTTCAAACTGGAATGTGACAGATAACAGACGCAGGGCTTGAATGAAATGGTAGTGGAGGTGGGAGTAAGTTATTTGCTTGTCTGTAGACTCCCTCAGGAAAGGCAGTGGCCCCCTTGGGGCGATGAGCGTTTTGATCATTGGACTAGGCACGTATCAGTGTGAAGATCACACCTAGAATGATCCTTTGCACAGAGTGCGTCCGCCCGTCCAGTTTTAGCTGTTTAGTTAATTTACTGTATTATCTTAATTACAAGTCCGAACCTGGCCCTGCCTGATGTTTCCAACAACCCAAAACACTCATGCTCTGCCGAATAAAAGTACAGAAAAGGTTTTTTTTTAAGAACTCGTTTCTTTTATGTAAATGCTGCTTTGACATCATTTTAACGAATGACATGTGTTCAGGTCCTGGTCGACGACGGGTTTAGGGCAATAACTAAACTATCACAGTGTGTCAATTATACATACTAAGTTTGGAGGGAGAGTGTTCCACCACATTTAATTAAGAGGTAACGTTATTTTGCAACAAAAAAACATTTTTGTTGCTCAGGCAAAGCACCTTCGCCTGTTATCACTTCTCATTTGACTTGTTGCATTTCTGGACCCCAGGGCCGACTGTTCTCTTTGTTGTCCTTCTGCAACAATATTCTGTGTCCACAAAATATTGGAAACAGAATTGCAAACATTCCAAAGTGGTCCGCACCCAAAATGCAGTAAAATGCAGTTGCTTTGAATACATCATGTTGTACCTTGAGCTACTTCAAAAGAGTCAAATAAACGTAATAGACATCACATAATGATCATTGCAAATGGTAAACGTATTTAAGTTTGTTATATTGATCAGGTTGCAACTTTATTTGCTTTCAAATACAATACATACATATAATACTCAGTGTTTACATTCAGTGTTAGTCATATAGCCGAGGGGGTTACGTACAATTTCACTCCCTAATTGCCCTTTGGCGGAGAATTCCTTGTCCTCCCATCCTATCTACACTCAACCCGTTTCATTAGCATTGAATTGCCATTGGTGGCAACATTCAGGCCCAGTGCTTAACACTGCTGCCTCACGCAGCCAGGCACCCGGACCCAATTCCGGCCTCGGGTGACCATCTGAGTGGAATTTGCGCAGATTTCCTCCGGATGATCTGGTTTCCTCCCACACTCCAAAGAAACGTTGAGTTAGGTTGATTGGTCATGCCAAATTTACCGCCAGGGGAACGGACAGTATAAATACTTGGGGTTGCTGGCGTAGGCAAAAGGGGAATTCTGGACAGTGCAGACTCGATGGGCCAAAAGTTCACATTCTGCACTGTGGGGATTCTATGGATGAATGTTGCAGGTGTATAAAACGTTGGTTAGACCTCATTTGGAATTCTGCGTCCAGTTCTGGTTGCCTTACTACCGGAAGGACGTGGAGACTCTGGAGAGAGTGCAGAGGAGGTTTACCAGGATGCTGCCTGGTGTGGAAGGTCTGAGTTACGAGGAGAGGTTAGGCAAATTGGGACTGTTTTCCTTAGAAAGACGTAGACTGAGAGGAGATCTAATAGAGGTGTACAAGATTATGAGGGGTATAGATAGAGTAAACAGGGTTAAGCTTTTTCCTAGGATGGACTCAAATAGCACGAGGGGTCATGGGCTTAGGGTGAGGGGATAAGGTATAATTTGGATGCTAGAGGGAGTTTTTTCACATAGAGGGTGGTGGGGGTATGGAATGCACTGCCAAGTAAAGTGGTGGAGGCAGGTACTCTGGAGTTATTTAAGAGATATTTGGATGGGCACATGAACAGAATGGGAATGGAGGGGTATAGAAAACTGATTTAAAATAGGGATCATGAGCCTTGGGAGTCCCTGGGGAGTGTGTAAATAGATGATGATATTGATGTACTTGTTTTTATCCTACAGGTGCTTTGGTCCACCTTGTTGTCTAACAAGGGGCATACAAGCGATGGGTCGTGAGAGGGCTGCTCTTGGATTTTTCGAGAGTATCCTAGTGCTTCACGTCATTAGTGTACGCTTGACCTGGACCATTTGATGGGCAACACGACAGCTCAGTGACTATCGCTGTGCTGTGCAGATACATGGATTTGGTCCTGTGTCTGTGGGAGTTTGCACATTCTCCCCGTGCTTGCGTGGGTTTTCTCTGGGTGCTCCGGTTTCCTCCCACATCCCAAAGATGTGCTCTTAGGCTAACTGGCAAAACAGATTCTCCCTAAATTGTCTCAAATTTGGTTTTTAATCCATAGATCTATAAACATGGACAGGGATCGTGGGTAGAGGTGGGAACATCGGGATGGCAGTGCAGGCTCGTTGGGCCAAAGGGCCTGTTTCCCGTGCTGTTTTGTTCTTTGAATCACACACCAGCCCGTTCTATTTCCAATCTAATAGACTCAGTCCAGCCAACCTTTCTGACAGAAAACTCTCTCGAAACCTTTCACATTGTGAGTGTTTCTGATCTAGTCTGCACTGCCTCGTGGGGGGAAGTTCTAAACTGGCTTTCAAACTGGAATGTGACAAGTGACTGACAATAGCTCGGCTGATAAGGCGGTGGAGGGGAAGAAATGATTTGCTTGTGTGGAGAACTGCGAAGGAAACGCCGGATGAATGGCCTCCGTCAGTGCTTTGAGCTTAGTTCTGATTCTGGGAGGCGTCTGTCAGAGACAAAACTGCACCACACCGAATATTGCTCTTGTTCATCCTTTGTACAGAGTGCCCGAGGCTTTGAATGAGCTTTAGCTCACTCCTTACAGCAGCAACATCACTGCAAGTTCCAACTTGTTTCACCGTGGGCGCTGTCTTGACATTTTTAACACTCAGTACACCGAATGCAAGAACAGTTTTGAATTAAACTCGGGTTTTTTTTTTAGAAGCTGCTTTGAAATTTTTTTTTATACCTTTGTGTTGACGACCTCTATCTGACGGCGCCCAGCCAGGTTCGCCCCAGGTTAGCACAATAAGTGAGTTATCACACTATGTCAATTCCACACAACCGGTATGGTGGAAAAATGTTTCAATCACACTCAATTACTAGTTCGCGTTATTTTATCATGAACAATTCCGTGTCGTGTCGGATGAAGATCTGATTTACAGCTTTTGGTCTGAACGTGAGAGTGATCCTGACAATTGAATCAGTGGGACCCAATTCTGCCTCAATTCTACCGCTTCTGAACACAAGAAACATGAAGCATAGGTAAAATTTTAAATTATCGGAAGAGGCCATTCGGCCCATCATTACTGTGTCGAGCCCATCATTGCTGTTATGCAGACATACCCTGCAACGCTGCAGGTTTCAATATCCCATCCACATGCCCAAGTCGATTTAAAATGTTTCGATGAAGTCTTTTTAAAGGGTCAGTTACATCATACACGGAACTAAACGCTCGATGCTCACATTAATGTCAAAATCAAATAGAAATATTTCAGTCTAGCCTGACAGCAAAATATACCTTCAACTGCATTGGTAGAATTTGCATAAAGAGTCATTAAGGATGTCTTTCTCCAAATGTTATATTCGAACAAAAGGGCTCATTTCTATGTAATCTTACCCATTTCACAGTCCATCACTGAATTCGGATTCCATATTGAATTCAAATTTCTGTATTCGTTCTGTTGGGATGTAAAAAGCAGGTGCTCAGTGCACTATCCTGAGTCCCGATTCCAGCGACAATGTCACTTTACCACTGCCTCCCCTTATCAAAGAATGAAAGAGAAGTGGAAAGCGGAGAAAAAGGATGATTGAAGGTTATTTTCATGGCCCGACAGTAAATGTGGTTCATAGACAAGGCAACGTTATACTGTAATCAAGAGCCAGGTGAGATGGTGCTCTTGAACAAGGGATGTATTTACTTCTACATAAATGTCACAAATATACACCATTTGAGACTTTGCAGTAACCTAGTTGTGAAAGTGAAGAGTTAAAAAACGTTTTTTCAATATTTTGGCTTACCATTCTCCAGTTCAAAATATATGGAAGTCTGTTACATCGATTGGGTTGCACTTTTAGAAGGTTCTATACATACGACATATATGTAATATTCATTGCAAACATTCAATGTGAGACATCCAGCCCGAGGGGTTTCCATACAATTCCCCGCCCCTCGGTGCACTTTGGCTGATAATCCCTTCCCCTCTCATCCTACCTACAGATTACTTTAATTATTATTGGTGAATTTCTACTGGGGAGACATGGTGACACAATTGTTAGAAGCGCTGCCTCACGGTGCAAGGCAACCGGGGTCCAATTCAGGTCTGGAGGGATAATTCTGTGTGGAGTTTGCACAGATTTCTTCGGGTGCTCTGCTTGCCGCCCACATTTCCAGGAAGCGCGGGTTTGTTTGATTTGGCCATGCCAATTTGTCCCTTTGGGGCAGAGGACTAAATGCGTTAATACCTGGAATTACTGGCATAGGGAGAGGTGGAGTATTGGTCCGCACAGCCTCGATGGGCCAAATGTCCTCCTGAACTGCAGGCGTTCTATGACTCTAACGACACCAGCCTGTTCTACTTCCGATATAACAGATCCTGTCTATCAAAACTTGCCGGCGGAAAGACCTTTCACACAGTGCGTGTTTCGGATCAGGCCTGCATTGCCGGCGAGGGTCTTGGAGGCAGATACAGCTTTAATTTCAAATGAAGTATGAGAGTAGCAGATACAGAGTTCTAGTGAAAGGGCGCTGCAGATGGGACTAAATTATTTGCTTATCTGGAGAGCAGTTCAGGAAAGGTGATAGATTGGCCCCTGTAGGTGCTATGAGCATTTTGCTTATTCTGTGAAGCGTGTGTCAGTCCAGAACGACCCAAAGTATGTTCCTGTTCATCCTTTATACAGAGTGTTCTCAGATCTGAAGAGAGCATCAGTTTTATCTCGCTGGTTCCTTCACATCATCAGTTTGAACTGTAAGTTCGAGCCTATTTTACCTTGGGTGCCACTTTTCATAGTTCCAAAACATTCTTGTTATGTCGAATAAAACTACAGGAGTCGTTTGTCATTGAAATTGGTTTCTTCTCTGGGCACGTTGCTTTGTATTTGATTCAGGGACATGTGTCAGTGAGAAGATTAAAACCACACAGGGTA
Source organism: Sphyrna mokarran (assembly GCA_024679065.1). Lineage (NCBI taxonomy): Eukaryota > Metazoa > Chordata > Chondrichthyes > Carcharhiniformes > Carcharhinidae > Sphyrna > Sphyrna mokarran. The sequence continues at coordinate 79,331,771 of JAGIQG010000013.1, read as the reverse complement.
TGGCTCCCGTTCAGCTTCTATAAAGAGAGCGTCCGTACTTTAAGCGAGCGTCAGCTCTAGCCCATTGGTTAGTGCAGCATCAATTTAATGTTGAATTCGAAGCTGCCGCATCGTGGCCACATTTCTAACGGTTCCAAAACATTCACGTTCGCCGAATAGAACAACAAGGAGCCGTTTTCAATAGGAACCTTTTTGTACACGTTGCGTTCACATTATTTTAACTAGCGGCTTCTGACGCTGTTCTGGTCCTGGCCGATGATGGTGCAACCCAGATTCATTACAGGCTAGCAACATAGTACCACACTGTGACAATTGCACAAAATTGGTATGGAGTGTATCATCACATTTAACTGACGTTATTTTGTCGTAAACACATCGTTGTTGCCTCAGCAAAGTTGATAATCCCTTTGCACCGTCACCCATCAATTATTTGACGCGTTGCATTTCTGGAGAGAGGTGCCAACTGTTCTCCAGTCTTTATCCTTTTGCAAAAATATATCATATCCACAAAATATCTGAAAAGAGCATTGCAAAAATTCCAAGGAGGCCTGTACACAAGGTGCAATAATATTTACTTTCTCTACACACATCATGTTGCACCTTGAGCTGCTTCAAAAGAGTCAAAGAAATGTCACAGACATAACAGCAATCTTTGCAAATGGTTAACATGTAGTTAAGTCTGTTACATACATCAGGTTGGACATTTAGGTGCTTCCAAATAGTTGTGATATTCTGTATCTACAATCAGTGCGAGTCATTATGCCCGAGTGTGTCTAAGACAGTTCTCGTCCCCTCAGTGTACTTTGACTGAGAATTCCTTATCTTCCCACCCTATCTACACTCAACCCATCTCACTGCTCGGCTTAATTGCCATTGAATTGCCTTTGATGGTAACACCATAGCACAGTGGTTAGCAGTGCTCCCTCACGGAGCCAGGCACCAATTCCGGCCTCCGGTAACAATCTGAGTGGAGTTTACATGGATTTCCTCCGGATGATCTGTTTTCCTCCAACATACCAAAGAAATGCAGGTTAGTTTTGCTGGCCATGCCAAATTGTCCCATTGTGTCAGGGGGACTAGTAGCGGGAACACATGGGATTACTGACATACAGCAGCGTTGGAATTGTGGTCCATGTTTGTTGTATTTTAAAACCTCTAACCTTTTTCGACCAGTTTGCCTATTCCAATGTTTTACCCCGGTGCCCTTATTTGCAAGGTGGACAAAGGACAAACATAAGTAAAGGTTCAACAAGTTTATTAACAATAACACAATTAACCCTTAAATTAATAAAACAAGAGAATACCCCAAAATCAGATATACTACCCGCAAAGACGGTTTGGTTAAACTGCAGGCTCGATTCTCTGAGTTCCTCTGGTCTGTCATCACGAAGCTGAGTCCTTCCTTCTCTGGTCAGTTTTCCGAACGGTCAAGGGTCACCTCCTTCATCGAGTCTTCCCTCGTCTTCTGGAGTCTTCTTTTTCTCTTGGTGTCTGAAAGTGTGTTCCTTTATCCCCTGCCTGATTACCTTTCCAGAAACTTCTCTGGCTTCCGGCCAATGAGGTCCCGGGAGGGGGTTTCAGTACCCAGTGGGTTTCTTGATGTCTGCCTGACAGGACACCGGGGTCCGCCCCCAGGTGTCCAGCTCCATGCTGCTGCTTACGTGTGACCTGTTATCAGATTAAACCAACTGCAGGAACTTGTGGTGACAAAAAGTCCGGCCTGATCTGGGCTTTTAACAATAGGTTGATGCATTTTAATGGGTTGCAATGATCTTCTGCTAAGTATTAGTAGGGTGCGACAACCTTTGATACGAGGCTGATGAGTCAGCCACAGACAGGTTTCTGAATTGTACAACTGGCCTGCCTGAGGTTTGACTGCTTCTAACAATAGGCTGATGTATTTCAGTGGGGTGCAATGATCTCCTGTTAAGTACCAGTAGGGTGCAACGACCTTGGTAGGAGGCTGATGATTCAGCCACAGACAGGTTTATGATTTGTACAACTGGCCTGCCTAAGGTTTGACTGAGTTTGACTTTTAATATGCCCAATTCTTTAATTTAGGATATCCAATTTTATCAGCCATAAAACTAGGCCCTGTTTATGTTACAACGTGGATTCGATGGGATAAATATTCTCCTTCTGCACTGCCGGAATTCAATGATTCTACGAATCATTGAACATTGTTCTATTTCAAATATAACAGATCGCATTTACCCAATCTTCCCGGCAGAAAACTCTGCCAAAACCTTTCACCTTGTGGGTGGTTGTGACCTGATCTGCCCTACCAGCGGGGCTAGTGGAGGGAGATGTAAAAGTGGCTTTCAAACTGGAATGTGATAAGTGACTGACAACAGGCAGAGGGATTGAGTGAAAGGGCGGTGGAGGGGAATAATTGGTTTCCATGTGCGGAGAGCCGCGAAGGAAACACCTGATTAATGGTCCCCGTCAGTGCTTTGAGCTTTATTCTGATTCTGGGAGGCATCTGTCAGCGACAAAACTGCACCACACCAAGTATTGTTCTTGTTCATTCTTTATACAGAGTGCACCCATATTTTAATCGAGCGTCAACTTTCGATCACTGGCTGCTTTACCGAATCAACTTTAATTGCAAGTTTGAACTTGTCTCGCCGTGGGCGCTGCCTGGCGTTCTTAACACTACCCCAACATTCACGTTAAATAGAATACAAAGAACAAAGAGAACAAAGCACAAAACAGCACGGGAAACAGGCCCTTCGGCCCAACGAGTCGGCACCGCCATCTCAATGTTCCCACTTCTACCCGTGAACCCTGTCCATGTTTATAGATCTATGCATTGAAACCAAATTTGAGACAATTTAGGGAGAATTTGTTCTGCTAATTAGTCTAAGAGCACATCTTTGGGAGGAAACCGGAGCACCCGGAGAAAACCCACGCAAGCACGGGGAGAATGTGCAAACTCCCACAGACACAGGCCCAAATCCATGTACCTGCCCAGCACAGCGATAGTCACTGAGCTGTCGTGTTGCCCATCAAATGGTCCAGGTCAAGCGTACACTAACGACGTGAAGCAGTAGGATACTCTTGAAAAAAAAATCCAAGAACAGCCCTCTCACGACCCATCGCGTGTATGCCCCTCGTTAGACAACAAGGCGGACCGAAGTACCTGTAGGATAAAACAAATACATCAATACCATCGACAATTTACACACGTCCCAGGGAACTCCCAAGGCTGATGATGCCTATTTTAAATCAGTTTTCTATATCCTCCATTCCCATTCTGTTCATATGCCCATCTAAGTATCTCTTAAATAACTCCAAGTGGAACAGCAGTTTTTAATTCATCTTGCTGTTTGTCTATTTTGAACTTGCTTTGAAATTATTTTTAATAGCTGTGAAATTATTTTTAATAGCTGTTTCCGCCTTGTGTTTTGGTCCTGTTCTCTGACGGCGGAAACCCAGTTTCGATTGCAGGGTCGGACAATAACTTCCCTTTCATACCATGTGAATTACACACAACACATCCAACTCTTGGGTCAGTTAAACACACTGTGCTTCAATTCTGCCACTTGTGACCATTAAAAACATTAAAAATGTGTGCAATATTAAGATACTGAAGGAAGTTATTCGGCACATCATCCCTGTTATGCAGATACATCTGCCTCCCAACTCTGCAACTTTGCACATTTCAACATCCCATCTATATGCCCAATTCGATTTGACTTAAACTATGTTCTGATAAAAGCTTCTTAGTGGATCAATTGCATCATATCTGGAATTAGACATCTTATGCACATACTACATCAAAATCAAAGGCAAATGTTTTGAGTCTTGTTGGACTGTAAAATATATTTTAACTGCATTGGAAGAATTTGCATAAAGAGGCACTCGGGATGACCTTCACTAATGGATATTAGCGAAGAAGGTGACTTTTATATTTAACTTTACTCGTTTCGTGGTCAGCATTTGCTTTCAGCTTCAGATTCCATATTGAATTCAAATTTCACGATTCACTTTAGTGGCATCGAAAAGCAGGTCCCCAGTACACTATCCTGTATCCCAATTCCAGTGACAATGCCACTTCACTTGATTCTCTCTTATCAAAGAATGAAAGAGGACTGGAAAATGGGGGAAAGGATAATTGAAGGCTATTTCCATGGCCAGAAGTAACAGTGGCTCATAGGCAAGGCAGCATTATATTGTAACCAACAGCCAGGGGTCGGTGCTCTTCAGCAAGAGTTCTATTTATTTCTACACGAATGGGATAAGAACACAGCACTTGAGAGACTGCAATAGTCCAGTTGTGAGAGCGTTACACTGCAAAGCTAAAGCTCCCTGTTTCAGTCTTGGATTTCATAATCTCCTGTTCTTGTTCTAAATCTTTCATTGACGTGAGTTTAATTGTTTCTAGAGCTACATGGTGTGAAATTATTTCTTCAGTAACTGCTTTGATAGAATTTGAGAAGAGCGACATGAAAAATTCAAAAAATGCTAAATCTTCTGTACATAGTTTGTTCTTTATTCCCTCACCCTACCTAATCACAACCCATCTCACGGCTCTGCCCTCCATCTGTCCCAATCTTCTGGTCCTTCTCTCCCTCTCCTTTGCTCTGTTTGGTTGTTTATTTTTTATATTGCTTCTTGTTGACTGACAACTTGGTTTGCTGCATTTCTCCTCAGCATGAGATCAGTCCATATTTTGGATCAGTCAGACACGTTCTGCACTTTTGCTGCCGCTTGTGACTATTAAAAATAACAACAATTGACATCAATGGGGGAGGATGTTCAGCCCATCGTAACCATGTCTGTGCCCATCTTTACTGTTACGCAGGTACATCCCGCCTGCAACGCTGAAGATTGCTGCATCCATTCTACATACACAACTCCATTTGAAGTGTGGTTCGGTGTTTCTGCTTCCATCATTCTTATAGTCAATGATCTGTGAGGAAATTCAATGATCTGGGGAGCTGTCAGGAAATGAATTAAGGCAGGATCTTATCTGTGATCTAATTCAATAGCGAGTGCACGATTCACCATGTAGTCCCCATAAGCTGCTTTTTATTTGTTTTCCAGTTTCCAAATTACTCTGCAAAATATAGGTGCATTATTTAAATTGCTTTTTAATGTCAGTATTTCCATCAATTGTTTCCCTGTTCGCGGAAGTAGTTATTTTTGTACCCACATTGTCCAGAGATCACATTAATTCAGAAATGTTCGTTTAATCACACATTAACCTCTTCTATTTCCATTGCAATCGACTAAGCCTATCAGATCTTTCCCAAACAAAATTCCTACAAAACCATCCTAAGAGTTAGTGGTTCTAATCTGGTTTGCACTGCCTGGGAGACTGTTGGAGGCTGTGATAAATGTGGCTTTCAAACTGGAATGGGATTAGTGACTGACAACAGATACAGGGCTCAGTGGAAAGGATGGTGGCGTGGGACAAACTGATGCTCCAGAGAAAGGGGTTGAATGGCATCCGTTGGTCCATTCAGCATTTTTCTGATTCCGAGAGGCCTGTGCCAGTGAGATCAGAACCACATCAAGCATATTCCTCTTCATCTTTGAAGCAAAGTGTGTTTAAGCTTGAAGTGAGCGTCAGTTTTATTGGTTACTTCACGGCAGCAACTTAATTATAAGTTCGATCTTGTCTCACTGTGGGCACTGCCTGACGTTTTTAATAATTCCAAAACACTCATGAAATGCCGAACACAAGTACCACAATTTCCCCAGCCTCTCACAATGCCCTGGAATTCACTTCATCAGGTCCTGGGGATTTATCTACCTTGATGCGCTTTAAGACTTCCAGCATCCCCTTCTTGAGGAGTGTAATATGTACACTCCTCAAGACACTGCTATTTCCCTAATACCCATTCTTTTTTCAACAGTAGATGCTGATGAGAAATATTCATTTATGGATCTCAGTCATCTCTTGTGAATCTGCACATAGATGACCTCAATCATTAAGAGGCTCTATTCTCTCCTTTGTTATTCTTTTGCCCTTTAGCATTTGTCTTTTGCCTTATCTGCCAAAACAATCCCCTTTTTGCCCTTCTGATTTCTCTTTTAACTCTACTCCTACACCCCCTACACTCTTCAAGGGATTCACTTGATCCCAGCTGCCTATGCATGTCATGTACCTCTTCTTCTTCTTGACCAGGGACTCAGTATCCTGAATCATTCAGGGTTACCTACTTCTGCCAGCCTTGCCCTTCACTCTAAGAGGAATGTGTTTAACCTGAACTCTAGTTAACACACTTTTGCGGGCGTCCCGTTGCCTTCCCACAGACTCCCCCCAGTTAACTTATGAAAGTTCCTGCCTGATACCATCAAAATTGGCCTTGCCCCAATTTAGAATTCTAACTTTGGGCCTGACCTATCATTCTCCATAGCTTTCTTAAAGCCAATATAAGTATGGTCCCAAAGTGATCCTTCGCTAACACTTCTGTCACCTGCCCTTCCTTATTTCCCACATGGGTAGAGCAGGGACAGGAATGGATGTTGCAGGTTCCGGGGTTCAAATGCTTCAGTCAGAGTAGAGAAGGAGGTAGAAGGGCGGGGGGGGAGGAGTGGCATTATTAGTCAAAGACTGTATCACAGTGACAGAAAGGAAGTTTGATGAGGACTTGTCTGTTGAGTTAGTATGGGCTGAGATTAGAAACAGGAGAGGAGAGGTCACCCTGTTGGGAGTCTTTTATAGACCTCCTAAAAGTTCTAGAGAGGTAGAGGAAAGGATTGCAAAGTCGATCCTGGACAGGAGTGAAAGTAATAGGGTAATTGTTATGGGGACTTTAACTTTACTAATATTGATTGGAATAGCTATAGCTCTAGCTCGTTAGAGGGGTCAGTTTTTATAAAAGTGTGCAGGAAGGTTTTTTGACTCAGTATGTAGATAGGCCAACTAGAGGTGAGGCTACATTGGATTTGGTGCTGGGCAATGAGCCAGACCAGTTGTTAGGCTTGGAAGTTGGTGAACATTTTGGTGATAGTGACCACAATTCGGTTACGTTCACTTTAGTGATGGATAGGGATAGGCATGAAGCTGGGGGCAGTAGTTATAGCTGGGGGAATGGTAATTATGAGGCCATAAGGAGGGAATTGGGGTGCATAGGTTGGACTAGGAAACTACAGGGACTGGGAACATCTGAAATGTGGAGCTTATTCAAGGAGCAGCTACTGCGAGTCCTTGATAAGTATGTCCCTGTCAGGCAAGGAGGAAATGGTCGAGTAAGGGAACCATGGTGTACTAAAAAAGTTAATTCACTGGTTAAAAGGAAAAAGGAGGCTTATGTCAGGATGAGGCTTGAAGGCTCAGTTAGTGCAATGGATAGCTATAGATTAGCCAGGAGGGAGCTAAAGAGTGAGTTGAGGAGAGCTAAAAGGGGACACGAGAAGACTTTAGCTGATAGGATCAAGGAGAATCCTAAAGCTTTCTTTAGATATGTTAAGAATAGAAGATTGGTTAAGGCAAGATTAGGGCCAGTCAGAGACAGCAGTGGGAATTTGTGCGTGGAGCCTGAAGAGATTGGAGAGGCACTGAACAAATATTTCTCTTTGGTATTCACGCAGGGAGATGTAAATGTAGTTGTGGAGAACACTGGGATACAGGGTTGTAAACTGGAAAGTATTGAAGTAGATAAGGAGGATGTGCTAGATATTCTTGAGGGTTTGAAGTTAGATAAGTCCCCTGGGCCGGACGGGATTTACCCTAGGATTCTCTGGGAGGCGAGAGAGGCGATTGCAGAGCCTCTGGCTCTGATCTTCAGGTCGTCGTTGGTTACAGGGTATAGTGCCGGAAGACTGGAGGATAGCGAATGTGGTCCCATTGTTCAAGAAGGGGAATAGAGACTTTCCTGGGAATTATAGGCTGGTGAGTCTTACTTCTGTTGTGGGCAAAGTATTGGAAAGAATTATTAGGGATAGGATTTATAGTTATTAAGAGAGAAATGAATTGATTGGGGATAGTCAGCATGGTTTTGTGAAGGGTAGGTCGTGCCTTACTAACCTTATTGAGTTTTTTGAAAAAGTGACCAAGAGGTGGATGGGGGTAAGGCGGTTGATGTGGTATATATGGACTTTAGTAAGGCGTTCGATAAGGTGGCCCATGGAAGGCTTCTGCAGAAAATGCAGATGTATGGGATAGAGGGTGATTTAGCTAATTGGATTAGGAATTGGCTAGCAGATAGAAGACAGAGGGTGGTGGTTGATGGAAGTTATTCATCGTGGAGTTCGGTTACAAGTGGTGTACCTCAGGGATCTGTTTTGGGGCCCCTGCTGTTTGTAATTTTTATAAATGATCTGGATGAGGGTATTGAAGGATGGATTAGTAAATTTGCGGATGACACCAAAGTCGGAGGAGTGGTAGATAGTGAAGAGGGGTGTTCTAGTTTGCAGAGAGACTTGGACAAGTTGCAGAGCTGGGCTGAGAGGTGGCAAATGGAGTTTAATGTGGAAAAGTGTGAGGTAATTCACTTTGGCAGGAATAACAAATGTGTAGAGTATAGGGCTAATGGTAGGACTCTTAATAGTGTTGATGAACAGAGGGATCTTGGTGTATATGTGCATAGATCCCTGAAAGTTGGCAATCAAGTCGATAAGGTTGTTAAGAAGGCATACGGAGTCTTAGCTTTTATTGGTAGGGGGATTGAATTTCGGAGCCGCAACGTCATGTTGCAACTGTACAAACTCTAGTGCGGCCGCACTTGGAGTATTGTGTGCAGTTCTGGTCCCCACATTATAAGAAAGATGTGGAGGCATTGGAGAGGGTACAGAGGAGGTTTACCAGGATGTTGCCTGGTATGGAGGGCAGGTCTTATGAAGAGAGGCTGAGGGATTTGAGGTTGTTTTCGTTAGAAAGAAGGCGGCTAAGAGGAGACCTTATTGAAACATATAAGATGATTAGAGGTTTAGATAGGGTGGACAGTGTTAGCCTTTTTCCTAGGATGGAGAAAGCTAGCACGAGGGGACATAACTTTAAATTAAGGGGTAGTAGTTATAGGACAGATGTCAGAGGTAGGTTCTTTACCCAGAGGGTGGTAAGGGTATGGAATGCCCTGCCTGCTGCAGTTGTAGATGCTCCAAGTTTGGAGGCGTATAAGAGGTTAGTAGATAAGTTTATGGATGAAAAGGGAAAGGTTTAGGTTAGAGGGTCTTTGCTTTTTCTAAATTGGTCAGCACAACATCGAAGGCCGAAGGGCCTGTTCTGCGCTGTAATGTTCTATGTTCTAAAAGGAGGTCAAGTTTTACTCCCTCTCTAGCCGGGCCATCCGCGTACTTAATGAGTTATGCGGATAGCCATTCAAAATTTCCCCTTAGTGTCCCATGATGTAGAGTTTAGGATGATTAAAGGAGCAAATGCAGAGATTATTGGGGCAAATTACGGGAATGGAATGGGGAAAATGCATCTGAGAAAAATATTCTATACGTTGTAGGCACAATGTTGGACTTGCTCTCAGTCTCCCATGGGAAATGGATTTCCCATTTCAATTGCTGATGTTCTCTAAAGGCAAGATAACAAAATGATGCATGGAAAAAACAGATGCACATGAAGAAAAAATGTATCACAGAGACATCAGTCATATCTTTGCTTTATTTAGACCATTTACCATAATAAAACTTCAAAGCACGTTGCATGTCATCAAAATTCGCGATGAGACGTTTAAGGAGATTTTACTATCAGTTACCAAATATATGAGAAAAAGCAGAGTCTGTGAAGAAGAAATTAGTTTGGAGAGAGGAAGAACCTGAGAATCATCTTGTTAAGTTGAGTTAGTTCTGGCATATACGGTTCGATATTCATGTTGTTGTCAAATATGGGAACAAGGCTGCGAACAATCCACATTATCCAGGGACAGAGAAGGAGTAGTTGGCTTGGAAATTTAATTTTCAGCCGGGAACGGATAATCTGCCTTCATTCTCCGATATTAATTGGAAGAAATAGCATCTTTTGAATGTCACGTGTTTGATAAGCTGTCTTACAATTTATAGGCAGGAAAACATTTAGGAATATTTGAAGCTACAATGTATGCATTAAATTTAAGAGTGGGCTGCTGAGGGATCTACTGAGGTGAAAAATAGATGGTGTCAAGTTACAGACATTCAGAGCAGAAAACATAATTATTCGATGGTGGCATTGTACACCATTACACAGCATTGTCTAATTATAAGAATGGAAACAGAACTGCTCAGTCCCTTCTCATGGTAGACAGTATTTTGTGGAGCATGAATTAATGAACGGCGACAAAGTTGATGGCCACATCAAGAAGAATGTTTTGCTTTGTTCCAATTGCAAAGGATCCCTTGCATGTCAAAAAATCTGGCTGGTTTAGTCATTAAGGATGGGGGTAGAGCTGAGTGGACAAATTCAAGTTTGGCTGACTGGAAAACATTGTGATGGATAAGGGAAGTGGCAATATATTTAAAAATTTGGTCTGTTCAGCCTCTGCTGTAAAGTGAAACCATTCCACGTTTCTCCAGCCTCTCCTTAAAGCTTATCCCCTCTAATGCAGGCAGCATCCTAATAATCATCTTCGGTACCATTTTTGAAGCTTCAACATTCTTCCTATAATGATGATCCTCGCGTCGAACTCAATATTTTAAGTTGTGGCCTAACCAAAGATTTCTAAGTCTGTAGTATGAGATCCTGACCCTTGTACTCAATGTCCCAATCAATACATGCAAGCATGTAATATTCCTTCTACACCACTCTAACTAGCTGTATAGCCGCATTCAGGAAGCTGTGGACTTGAACCTCAAGATCCCTCTGTGCATCAGTGTTGCCATTAATTATACACTTATCCTTTCGTGCTGCTGCCTCACAGTTCCATGGGCGTGTGTCCAATTTCAGGCTTGGTTACTGTCTGTGTGAAGTTTGCACATTCTCCCCGTGTCTGCATGGTTTCCAGATGCTCTGCTTTCCTCCCAAAATTCAAGGATGTGAGCCTTAGGTGGATTGTCCATGCTAAGTTGCCCGTTGTTGCTAGTGGGTCAGGAAGATGAGCTAGAATAAATTCACATAGTCATCGGGATAGGTCTGAGTGGGATTGGAATCGGTGCAGACTCGATGGGCCCAATGGCCCCCTTCTACCTTGTGTGATTCGATGATTCTATGATGGAGTCCTGGACAGTACATGGGAGGGAGACAGCGAATACAATTGGAGGACGCAGTGCTAAATCTAATCATTTCAAATGATAAGGCTGCATATAATCACATGAGTTGAGGTGTTGAAAAGATCTAGGCTTGGGGCGGATTAGAGCAAGTAACCTAAATCCACACAAGTGCCAGCGCATGGTCACTTCCATCAAGAGAGCATTTCACTAATGTGCCTTGATATTCAGTGAAATGACCTTCACAGAATGTAACATTATGAAAAATCTGTACACCATCCTCGAGAAGCAACTCGTTTGATTAGCACATCGTCCTGAAATAGCTACTCCTTCCATCAGGAACAGACATGGCAGTCGTGAGTATCAATTACAGGATGCATTAAGGAAGTCATCAATGTTTATTCGACAGCAGCATTACACCTCAATTGACAGGAGAGGGTGGTAGAGATTCAGGAACCACATAATATCGAAATACTGCTACAACTCCCTCATCATACTGACTTGGAAATATATTGTCATTACTCCAGTGATGCTGGCTCAAAATCTTTCAAATTCATCATGAGTTGCACAGTCGCTGCATCTAAAAGTCATGGACTGCAGTGGTTAAATGTCGTGTCACATCGCTATCTTGTCTAATGCAATTAAGAATATGCAGCACATGCGTGTATCTTGGGATGCCAAGATTCAATACATTAATATATACATATGTGTATAGGCCAAGAGCAACTGAATTATCAAGGCAGCTTAAACCGCCACCATACATGCAATACAATACAACAGTCTCGTTCAACAGCCGCCCCCCACCTGCAGCCCAGCATCTGTAATCATACAGGGTCCATTTCTAATCATTCACCTCAAAAACAACTTCCCACATGACCAGTTGTAAAAGAGATGGGCCAATCGTCATTTATTTTCAAAAACCTCTCCCTCCTATGAATTGTTCCATATATTTCTTTGTCTAATTAGCGACAGAGAATACACCATTGACAGGCACGATGTCAAGAGAGAAATTGGGAGAAATCACATGATAGACAATTTGATTGGTGTTGGGAAGGCGAGTGTTGACCTGAGATGTACTTGCTCTTCCATCTGTGCTATTGATATCAAATATCAATCTTAATTATTAATCTGAAGAAAAAGCTCATCAATAGAAAAATGAAATAAAAGGGAAACGTCTGAAAACATCTAAGTGATATAGTTTTCCAAAATAAAATCTACATGCCCTTCTAATGATTTCAAGTAAAGAGGATTGTGAACTCTGATTCATTGCCTGAAATCATTAACTGAGCTTAAGAACCCATGTAAAAGGATATTTTAGCAAATTCTTCAACTCCTCTTTAAATTTATTCTGAGATACAGCATAAATAACTGTGTTGGTGCAGCAACTCAGAAGCTGCAACATGAAGCTCAATCCTATAACAAAAGGATCTAAATATATGGAATACAAAGAGCAAAGACCAAAAAACAGCATGGGAAATAGGCCCTTCGGCCCAACAAGCCTGTGCCGCCACTCCAATGTTCCCACCTCTACTCGCGATCCCTGTCCATGTTTATAGATCTATGGATTAAAAACCAAATTTGAGACAATTTAGGGAGAATTTGTTTTGCCAATTAGCCTAAGAGCACATCTTTGGGATGTGGGAGGAAACCGGAGCACCCGGAGAAAACCCACGCAAGCACAGGGAGAATGCGCAAACTCCCACAGGCACAGGCCCAAATCCATGTATCTGCACAGCACAGCGATAGTCACTGGGCTGTCATGTTGCCCATCAGATGGTCCAGGTCAAGCGCGCACTAACGACGTGAAGCAGTAGGATACTCTTGAAAAAGATCCAAGAGCAGTCCTCTCACGACCCATCGCGTGTATGCCCCTCGTTAGACAAATAGTACCCAAAATAAACATTCTGTTCCATAGGGAATAAAACATAAACATTGACCATAATAGAATGAAATTGGCAGAGATAAAAAACAATAAATGATGGATTTCTTTCGAGCCTCTATCTCTGGGTCTCTGGGACTGTCTCCACAGTTATGAGATCAGAGTCTCCTGCGAGCTCTGCTACTCACGAAAATATGCCTGACTGTGAAAATATTGAGCAACATAATTGCAACACATGGAAGAAAGGGGTTTAGAATGTTGTGCAGGAACTCGATGGTTAGCCAGAAGGGAGAATCTATGACATCCGATGAGTACTCACAAAACCAGGGATCGTTGTCGAACAGATAGGTATCTAACAACATAAAATACCAGAATATGTTCTTCAAACAGCTCAGCACAGTCACTGTTCTGAGAACCACAGCCGCTGTTTTCTCACCAACTTTAAGGGCGTTCAAATGGTCAGTGGATAGGCATATGGATAACATTGGAATAGTTTAGGTTAGAAGATCATTAGATTGGTTCCACTGGTTGGTGCAACATCGAGAGCCTGTGTTGCGCTGTAATGTTCTATGTTCTAGTAACATTTTAAATTGTTTTCAAAGGCGATAAGGAGCTCTCATGGATACAGACAGTTGAAACCATGTAATCTGTAGAACACAGACCAAGTGAAATACTGTTTCAAAAACAAGAATGGTGTTCCCAGGATGTACTGTTGGTCATTACACTGCCAATCTGGCGAAACATATTGCACTGTTTTAATGAATAGGCCACCTAAAATATGTGTGTCATTCCTGTAAAGGAAAAAGACATAATAAATCTGGATGCTATAGCAAAAAAATATTCTGAACGCGAAAAGGAGAAAATAAAGCTTGTGATACTTTGGGGCGGGACTGGTAGGGGAGATGAAAACGAGTAAGCGATTCCATTCAGTTGGAAATTACAGGGTCTTATATAGTCCTTTACCCTGTAAAAAACTATTCTCAACGTACTTGAAATGTCATTAAATTCGACAAGATTGTCAATCTGTTTTTCAGTGTTAAAGAAAACACTGAAAAAACCTTCATACCAAAGAAGGTTTGTTCCAAACACCGATCACAAGACTCCACGGTTGGTAATCACTCAACCTAATATCGATGGAGAGGTTATCACTAAGCTACTGTAAAAGGAGGAGAAATCACAGAGCATTGGTATGACATCCTTGTACAATTGTGAGTTTTATAGTTAATATGTGGGAACATATCAATTCCATGATGCATAACCATGATTTCAGAGAACGGATGACAAGGACAGGGAGAATAGCCACGCCTTCAGAACTGAAAAGGCTAATCGTGCTAACTGTATCATATTCATTGTATAAAGTAAACCAATTGTTATTAATATAAACGTCCCAGTAATTATTTCGAGCCAGCTTAACCAACATACAACATTGGTAAAATATCCCAAAACAGGAAACATTCCACATGAAAGAAGGTTAATACTGAGATCCGTAAACATGGTGCCAAAAAACCCGCTAAATTTAAAATATATAGTTGCAAATCTTCTTTGCTACCTCAAAGGTGATCTGCAGACAGCAAGGGACAGGAAAGCAAGTTTCCCATTGATGGTCTGCTGCATCGCTGGGAGTGGTTTTTAAATAAAATCCTGATACGGCGATCGTGGATTTCGTGTCAGAGAGCAAAGCAAAGAATAATTGAAATGGCTAAAACTCGGTTTTATCCATGGAATAAAGAGGGTTCATGGAGAAAAAGAAATTCTTGGCAAAGGAGTTTGATAAAAAAATCTACAGTCCACTTCTGAGGTCAAAGTCATTGCCTACGGCATCGGGAGGCAGCACAAATAGGAAAAAAACAAGACATAATTTAAGTTCCATGGGGTGTTTCGTACGATAGATGGTTATGATAATGAGTCTTTTGATAAAAACAAGTATTGGTACAGCATTATCTCTACTTTTGAGAGGTTACACCAAAAACAAATTGGCCCACGACTCTCTGCTCAAAAAAAAATCTAGGACAGGTACAGCACGGGGTGAGATAGAAAATGAAGACTCTACCCATCAAACACTCTCACATAGTTGCATCATGTCATTAGATGCAGGGTAACGCTCCCTCTACACCTCCCCACCAATCACTCCCATAACTGGTAATGACACGGCGTTGGATACAGAATACTCTTCTTCTACACTGTTTCATGAAACACTCCGAGTACACGAACAAAACCGGGTTAGATACAGAGTAAAGCTCCCTCTACACTGTCCCCCATCAAACACTCCCAGGACAGGTACAACATGGGGTTAGATACAGAGTAAAGCTCCCTCTACACTGTCCCCATCAAACATTCCCAGGACACGTACAACATGGGGTTAGATACAGAGTAAATCTCCCTCTACACTGTCCCCATCAAACACTCCCAGGACAGGTACAGCACAGGGTTAGATACAGAGTAAAGCTCCCTCTACACTGTCCCCCATCAAACACTCCCAGGACAGGTACAGCACGGGGTTAGATACAGAGTAAAGCTCCCCCTACACTGTCCCCATCAAACACTCCCAGGACAGGTACAGCACGGGGTTAGATACAGAGTAAAGCTCCCTCTACACTGTCCCCATCAAACACTCCCAGGACAGGTACAGCACGGGGTTAGATACAGAGTAAAGCTCTTTCTACACTGTCCCCATCAAACACTCCCAGGACAGGTACAGCAGGGGTTAGATACAGAGTAAATCTCCCTCTACACTGTCCCCATCAAACACTCCCAGGACAGGTACAGCACAGGGTTAGATACAGAGTAAAGCTCCCTCTACACTGTCCCCCATCAAACACTCCCAGGACAGGTACAGCACGGGGTTAGATACAGAGTAAACTCCTCTACACTGTCCCCATCAAACACTCCGAGGATAGGTAGAGCACGGGGTTAGATACAGAGTAAAGTTCTTTCTACACTGTCCCCATCAAACACTCCCAGGACAGGTACAGCATGGGGTTAGATACAGAGTAAATCTCCCTCTACACTGTCCCCATCAAACACTCCCAGGACAGGTACAGCACGGGGTTAGATACAGAGTAAAGCTCCCTCTACACTGTCCCATCAAACACTCCCAGGACAGGTACAGCACGGGGTTAGGTACAGAGTAAATCTCCCTCTACACTGTCCCCCATCAAACACTCCCAGGACAGGACAGCACGGGGTTAGATACAGAGTAAATCTCCCTCTACACTGTTCCCCCATAAAACACTCCCAGGACAGGTACAGCACAGGGTTAGATACAGAGTAAAGCTCCCTCTACACTGTCCCCATCAAACACTCCCAGGACAGGTACAGCACAGGGTTAGATACAGAGTAAAGCTCCCTCTACACTGTTCCCCCATCAAACACTCCCAGAACAGGTACAGCACAGGGGTTGGATGCAGAGTAAACCTCCCTCTCTACAGCCACCATCAGACACTCAAGCACAGGTACATCATCGGGCACGATGCAGAATGAATCTCCCTCTATACTATATCATTAAGCATGCCCAGGATAGATACATAACC
This sequence comes from Sphyrna mokarran, assembly GCA_024679065.1. NCBI lineage: Eukaryota > Metazoa > Chordata > Chondrichthyes > Carcharhiniformes > Carcharhinidae > Sphyrna > Sphyrna mokarran. Next base: position 79,315,280 of record JAGIQG010000013.1, on the reverse strand, counting down.
ATGTTAGGTACAGAACAAATCTCCTTATCAACACTCCCAAAACATTTACAGCATGACTTTAGACACAAAGTAAAGCCACCGCTACACTGTCTCCATCGAATATTCCCGCCTAAAGAATCCGGATTTTGTTAGATGCAGAAGAAAGCTCATTCTACACTGTCATAGGAAATGTATAGAAAGATGATTTGTACAGACTATAAATCCTTCGACAAACTGACGCTCCCAAGACAAAACCCTGAACGGGCAAATCGAGGACGGATTTAGATATAGAGTAAATCTCACTCAATACCTAGCACACCGAATATTTCCCGTAAATGAACAACAAATAGAATCAGGTACAGAATGAAGTGCCTTCTATAATTTCCAAACCGAACGCTCCCTGGACAGTCGGAGTACTTGTTTGATCGAGAAGAAATAACCGTCCATACTGTGCCCACTAACCCAGTTTGGGGATTGTGCGTAGTCCAGATATATACAGAGTAAAATTCCCGAGGTACTGACCCCCACGAATCATTCAATGTTAGATATAATACAGTTATAGAAAATAGCTTAAGCTGTCAGCACTCAACGCCCATTTAAAACATGCAGAGACCATGGATAAATAGAAGGTTAATAATCCTCTACATTCTGCCCAACAATGATGCCCAGAGCATATACAGCTTGTTGTGAAATACAGAGGGAAAAACATGTGCTCTGCCCCATTGGAATACTCACATGGCAGGGATAGAGGCGGAGTAAAATCTCTCTAAACAATCGTCATCAACCACTCCCAAAGCATGTTAGAACATAGAACATTACAGCGCAGAACAGGCCCTTCGGCCTTCGATGTTGCGCCGACCAATTAGGAAAAAGCAATGACCCTCTAACCTAAACCATTCCCTTTTCGTCCATAAACTTATCTACTAACCTCTTAAACGCCACCAAACTTGGCGCATCTCCAACTGCAGCAGGCAGGGCATTCCATACCCTTACCACCCTCTGGGTAAAGAACCTACCTCTGACATCCGTCCTATAACTACCACCCCTTAATTTAAAGCTATGTCCCCTCGTGCTAGCTTTCTCCATTCTAGGAAAAAGGCTATTACTGTCCACCCTATCTAAACCTCTAATCATCTTATATGTTCTTCATGAGTTACGGCACAGAGTAACACCGTGCAATAATGCCCCATAAAACACTGCCAGGGTGGTTAAAAGATTGCGTTCGATGACGCAAAATTGCCTTATTCATTGTATACATCAATCACTGCCCAATAGTGCTACTGCACAGAGCTGTTAGTGAGTCAATCTCTCTCTCCAATTCTCCCATCAAAAATTTCAAGGATCAGCAGGGCATGAGACACAGAGCGTACATCTCTCTCTCTAATCTCTCCCTATCAGACTTTCATCTGGAAGATAACGCAGCAGATCAGACACGCAGTAAATATAGCTCCACAGGTTCCCCACATAACACTCCCAGGTCAGTTACACCATTCTCAGATACAAACTTAACTTCCCCCAAAACTTTACACGTCACAAACTCACAGCACGAGGTTAGACGCAAAGTAAAATTACCTCTAAAATGCCACATCCAACTTTTTAGGGCAAGTGCAGCACAGGATTAGAAACTGAATAAACTTTCTCAAAGTTGGACCCATAATATTCTTCCAGGGCAGCTACAGTAGCGAGAGATGCATGACTGAATTCCATGAGAAGCTCCCAGAACATTTTGCGCCGAAGGAAATGGAAGGGATATAGTATGTTCCACAATTCCATAAGTCTGTTTTCTGGAAGATGTTTCCCAGAGGACAGGACACATGGACAGAGAATGTTCCCTAAGGAAACATCCAAACCTTTTGGAGCACTGAAGTTCCACACGTTATGACCGAGGAACCGAAATTGTCATTCAAAGGTGAGATCTGATTGGACCCATGGGTGTGTCCTTTTTGAAGCTGGTTCACTTGGTACCTATTTACCGAGACTTCCAAATTCTACCTAACCTCTCTTCACAGCTTAAAAGTTCCATTCCAAGTGTTACCTCCAAGTGAAATCACATCTTCCCGATAATGTGGCAACCAGCATTGCACGCATTACTCTTGCTGTGGCCTTGTCAAAGTTCTATACAACTCCAAAATGACTTCCCTGCTTTTGTAATCTATATCTCGCTTGATAAAGGTAAGTGTCCCATATGCATTTTTCACATGAGCTGCAGCTGTGCGCCAAATTTCTGCCAACGGTCTTCCCAAAGAACGCCATGTCATTGACAAAGGCTCATGGGTAATCTACTACAACGCGGAAGTGATGATAGATTTCGCTTATGGGGAGAGACAGTAGAAACTGAACAGCAGAAAAGGCATCCAGCCACTCCCCTACCCCCAAATTTGTCCATGGCACCTTAAGCTAGTGGTGATTTAACCATTACACCCCAAGTTGGGGAGGAACCAAGAACAGTGTCAGCTAATGCTTGAATGCAGTAGCGTGTATGCTTGAAGTCATAAAAGAACTCAATGGGGATTGAAGATCAAGTAATACTGAAAATGTATAACATCAAGTATCTAAATGTTTCTTCAATCCAATTATCACGAGAAATAGCAAATTGTTGACCAGAAAGGTAATCACAGAATATGTTTTCTTTTTACCCCCATTTGTGAGACTTTGGCTGGAATGCTACGCCACTGAATCGGAGGGGTGGAGGGGGGAGGGTCCGACAACTGAAATCTCCATTAATACTAACATGGATCAATGGGTTATGATTTCCACTGGCGTTTCCCGGGCCTCCTGCATGAAATTCTGATGTATGCAGCAGTGGACGGTTCTATTTGGTTTACCTTCCCTTTCGCCGTTGATTGATTACAGCTACAGAAACTGAAAACTAAATATTACACCAGAAAAACTAGCAACAACTGTCATCCTGTTTTGTAAAAAACAAAAATCCCCTGTTACTATGCGTATGTGCATGTAAAGATAATTGACAATGTCTTGTGATTCGGTTAAATAAAGGCATGCTATTTTACTGTTTCCGAATGGGTTAGGTTTTGATCATTTGGTTGTGTTTAAACCAAACGTATATTTCAAGAATATAATGCTGGTCAGTCTAAGTTTCTGCATAAGCATGTTTATTTATGGAATTACTCAGTCCAAGTTCATAGAACAGAATACAGGGAGCTAGGAAAAAAAATCGGGCCTCAAAGATAGGGATCTCAGGATTACTACCTGTGCAACATGCTAGTCACATTAGAAATGATATATTGGATAAATAGGTGGCTGAAGAGATGTTGTCAGAGCAAGGGTTTCCGATTCCTGAAGCATTGGGATCGGCTCTGGGGGAGGTAGGACATGTACAGATTGGACGGGTGGTTTGAGGTGGCTTTCAAGCGGTGGTGCTGTGTGGCGGATGCAGCTTACAGTCAACTAGGTTAGTTTCTGAATGGCTGTCAGGAATTTGTCTGAATGTGGAAACCATTTTTTGAGATTTTTGTCGGTTAGCGTTTGGGACTCCTGATTGACTTAGTCACCAAATACAGCGGCTGATTTGTATTCTGTCAGTTCTGTTTATTAATTAATTGAATAATTGATGTGATTGGATATTTCACTACTAGCTCGATCTGCTCCCAAAACCTGGATTGAGTCACCTCAAACGAACAACAAATTTATCTTTCTTACATCTGCTGCTTCACTGTTCAGGAGCTTAGAATGCTGAAATGCCATCTCAGCCAATCAGAGGCTCCGGTTTCAGACTGATTGTTGCCTGAGCCAATCAGCGAGCAGGTTCAGCAAGTACGGGGCATCTATTCATTGAAGGCCAGACACCTTAGCCAATCAGCAAGCTTCTTCTACATGGCGATGATGTCGTCAGCCAATCAGCTATTCGAGTCGCTGGCTGACAGCATCCTTATCCAACCATAGCCAAACTGGGCCTTTTACCTTAGAACCAGAAGTACTTCCAGTTGTCAGGGATCTAAGGACGAACCGTCAGTTTGCTCTAACTTCTGCATCAGCAATGCTCCATCCGGCACCTAGAATTATTGTACAGTCACAGACTTTGATATTTTGCTGTCAGCTCATGAACCAAACATTGATTCCTTAAAGTGTGGTGGATGTGTAGCCTGTTCAATGACAGCTTTTAACATAGAATCCTGGGATCGCTATAGTGCAGGAGGAGGTGACTCGGCCCATAGAGCCTGCACCGATAACAATCCCACCCAGGCCCTATCCTTATAACCCCGTGCATTTAACATGCCAGCCCCACCGACGCTAAGGGTCGATTTTGCATCCCAATCCAACTAAACTTGACATGATTTGGACTGTGGGAGGAAACCGAAGGGAACCCACGCAGACACGGGAGAATGTGCAAAGTAGACACAGGCAGCCACATGGTGGGTGGAATTGAAGCCAGCTCCCTGGGCGCTGCGAGAATTCATATAAATCATAGCATTCCTACAGTGCAGAAGGAGTTCATTCAGACCATCGAGTCTCCACCGACCAGTATCCTACACAGACCACATTCCTATGATCCCACACATTTACGCTACTAATCTCGCTGACACTGGGGTCAATTTACTATGGCCAATCACCATAACCCGCACGTCTTTGGACCCTGGGAGAAACCAGAACACCAAGAGGAAACACATGAAAACACAGGGAGAATGTGCAAACTCTACCCTGTGACCCCAGGCCGGAATTGAATCCAGGTCCCTGGGCGCCGTGAGGTAGCAGTTCCGATTGTGTCGCCCAAATGTCGATATAATGAGCAGCGCAGTAGCACAGTGGTTAGTTAGCACTGCTGCTTCATGGCTCTAGGGTTCTGGGTTCGATTCCCGGCTCGGGTCACTGTCTATGTGGAATTTGCACATTTTCCTCGTGTCTACATGGTACTCTGGTTTCCTCCCACAGCCCAAAGATGTGTGGATTAGGTTGATGGGCCACACTAAATTGACTCTAGTGTCGGGGATGGTAGGTTAAAGAGATTAGTGGGTATAATATGGGATATGGGAGTAGGGCCTGGGTAGGATTGTGTTCAGCGTAGACTCAATGGGCCGAAGGGCCTCTTTCTGCACTGTAGGGTTCTATAATTCTATGAAAAGGGTTAAATGGTTCTGGAATAGAGCGGTAGGACCTTTCCAATGAATCTAAAGTGTATAGAACAGCTTTCAGATCCAATCAGAGAGCTCAGATCATGAATGAAGCAAATGCTTGTAGTGTTTTAAATATTGGGGAATAGGGCTTTAAATTACAGCAAGGTGGGCTGGAAAGAAGGGCAGAACAGTAGCAAATGAAATTCAATCCCGATATGTGCGACATGAAACACTTGGGAAGGGCAGAAAAAGAAAGGGATTGATTGTGAACACTGGGATCATGAGAAGCACCGTGAATCAGATGGATTTTTGTGGGCATTTTGTGAGGGACTCCTTCAGCGCGGCAGAAGAGCTGGGTTAAATGGTTAAGAAGTCCATTATATTTGCCCTTACAACTTGAGGCATAACTTAGTTATAGTGTTGTTATGATGGAACTATATAAAACATTGGTTAGGCCATACTAGTTATACTTTATACTTGGAATATATCTGAGTTTTAAATGGCTCAAGTGAAATTTATCAGGATTTTAGGTAGGCTGGAAATTTTTAGTTATGAAGACAGATTGGATAACGAAAAGCAAATTGCAGCGGATGCTGTAATCTAAAAGCACAAGAGGAAATGCTGGAAAATCTCAACAGGGTCTGGCACCATCTGTAAGGAGGGAAAAGAACTGACAAAGGGTCATCAAGACTCGAAACGTCAATTATTTTCTGTCCTTAATGATGCTGCTGCCAGACCTGCTGAGATTTTCCAGCGTTTTCTAAGGTTGGATAAATTGATTTTTTTCCAAAGAGCAGAGGAGACAGTGGGGAGAGGGAAGAAGAGAGGGGACATGATTCAGATGTATACAATTTTGAGGGGCATTGATAGAGCAGACAGATATAAATGTCTCCGCTTGGTGGAGGAACGAATCTCAAGGAGATAGATTTAAGAGAAGAGCAGGTTTAGAGCGGATTTGAGTAAAATATTTTTTCATCCAAAGAATGGGAGTCTGGAACTCACTGCCTGAAAGGAGGGTCTCTTAAAGAGACGCCCATAACATTTAAGAATTATTTCAATGTGCACATGCAATGACAAGGCATACTCTGTTATGGACCAAGTTTTGGGTAATTGGATTAGATGGGCTTGATGGGTACAGATGTGAAGGGCCAAAGTACCTTTATCTATGCCGTTGAAGCCCATGACTTTATGGTTCTATGAATGGACCATAATAATGGAAATAACTTTGTCAAAAAACGATATATGAGCATCACACTCAACTCAGCATGTCAAGTGTAGCCAATGACAAGACCTTGAACCAATCAATGAGTTCCCTGCAACTCATCAATCAATACAGATTCAACCTTACACCATGCCCAGCATAATGGCGCCACAGATTGCGAATCTGCTGTGAGAATAAGAAACTATTCTTAAATTGGAGTTGCAGCGAAAATTATGGTGGTCCAACTTTATTTCACTGATATAAGTTGAAGCAGCAACCAGATGGCAGAAAATTACAGGGTTACATTGGGTGCCAGTCAAGATGAAGGAGATCATTGACAGCAATATACAAATGTTACAATACAGAGGAAAGCAATTTCAGCCCTCACATTTTCACACCTCTCCGAAATGGCAATTTACTTGCATCAGGTCTCCCTCCTACCCACCATAAACAGGCACTCTATTCACTTCCTGGTAATAATCTAACTCCTTTCTGAATGTTTCAAATGAACCTGCCTACACCACGCACTCAGACCGTGAATTCCCAATGCTTACCACTTGCTGTGTGAAAATGTCTTAATTTATTTCATCATTGTTTCCTTTACTGACTAAATGAAATCGGTACTTGCTAATTTTCAATCATTTCTGAATTGGGTCTGTCTCGCCCTATCTCATATGCAACACTTTGATCCAATTAAAGGACATGTTCCATCCTTAGCTGCCAAGATGAAGTCTAATGCCATCCGTTTCTGTAATACAACAGTACACATAAGGGTTGTAGCAGCATCATTGGCAACTTGTTCCAAAATTGAGATAATGGCTTCAATCTCAATTGATAGTCTCATATACACATATGAGGGCATCATTATGCCAAGGAAATTGTCTAATCCCATTAAAGTATAGCGTTTTCTCCAGTTGGAAACTGGTAAGGATGATAAATACATGGGACTACATATCCAAGGTAAAGCGACCCCTTCCATTCAAAAGTATTTTCTCAAATCGATTAAGTACCCCCCCATTGAAGGTGGGTACGTGTGTTCCCGCCTGAAGTTATGTGCAACATTTCAAGATCGGTCATTGCTGGGTGAATTTATTTGGTTACATCTGCTGAGTGTTGACACTTGCTTGTGCACAAGTTCCCTCAAGGGCTTCTTTTTCTCAACACATAATATATCTTGCTGCTTCAATTCTGCTTCATTTAGAATGAGGCTGGGTGCTGGGCTGTATGTGTTAAAGACAGGTGAATACCTATTCATGTCACCTGGCGCATCTGTACAAAATCCATTTCTATAAAAGTCTACTCTATCACAAGCCCCAGGAAAACACATTGCTCTCAACCTGTGATGTCAAAAGGACTGAGTAAGCTGATCCCACACAATTAAATCTGCCCGCGACGAAGGCATGTATAGGAATATGTGAGCATATGCAGCATCTAGATATATTAACATGTATTTAGCATATTGGTGTGCCATATACAGATTAGCATTAGTACCCTGCTCTCAATAGAGTGTCTTTATTAAACATGGTAAACTCAATAATAAAAAAGCAGAAATCTTTACAAACATTCTGATGATTCAATATTCTTCTTTTGTATCTTCCAGTTATTGGTCAATGAGGAAAGAACAAGCAAATTACAGCACAGGAACAAGCCTTTTTTCCGTCCAACCCTGCACTGGCCGTGCTGCACGACTTAACTAAAACCTATCATTTTTCTAGGTTCCATATCCCTCTATTGCCATCAAGGACATTATTTTGTAAAAAAAAATGTATTTTCACTCACCAATGTCTTTGAGGTATTATTTTACCTACAATGCAGTGATCCTAAGAGCAACCTCAACTGAACATTACTGTATACTCTATAATAGTGGTGCACCCCTTGTCTCTGCTTTCTGTCCCTTATTCGTAATCATACGCGTACAGTCATTGTCACTTTAATCAATGGGTCTAGACATCCAAACAACTTCATGAAATGACACTTCATCACAATTTGTTGAAAGTCGTGCTGGTTAGATGCATTGACCTGAACAGGCACCGGAGTGTGGCGACTAGTGGAATTTCACAGAAACTTCATTGCAGTATTAATGTAAGCCTCATGTGCGACTAATGAATAAACTTTAGTACTTATACTTTAGATAACATCAAATGCACATCCCTCATCAACGCTCATAGCTTAGACAGAAATCTCCACTAACGTGATCACATATGACTTTATATTAATGAATCAGTGTCTCTGATCATTTATAAACCTAGTAACGTCCTCAATTACGTTGTCTGAACATTTTTTCACAAGCGACATTGTGCTTTCTTCTCTGGATTTGCAGCATCTAGGGCTTTCTCCTTTAATAAACAGACTGCCACATTTACACCACTCCAGTCCTTTGGCTCTTAGAGAGTTTTGCAAGATCCTGGACAGGCCCTCCGTTATTCTCACCACTGCTGCCTTCACGGATCCCCATGCATCTTTCTCAGGCTGGGAAAATGTTCCATATTATTGTGATATAAAAAAGTGTTGGACTGAAACGGTTAACTGAGGCTGTTTGTTCAGTGACAGTAATTAACATCAGTCTCCGCAGATCCTAATTATGTCACCGGAGGGAGTTCTGGCTTCTATTAAAATGGGATTCCAGTCAATGTGTTATCCAGAATGTCAGCAGGAACATCACCTTCATCAGTGAGGGGATTCACAACTTCAGAGATGAGAGAGGCGAGATTAGAAATTGATGAATATAGATTGGAATGTAACAATGGATTAGAATTTGACAACAATTAATTTGGATGTTACACCAGTGGAATAGAATCTGAGAGCAATAGACTTGAATGTGGCAGGGTCATAGATTCATAGAAGAGCAGCACGGGAAAAGATCCTTGAGACCATCATGTTTCTGTCTGTCAAAGACAAACCACTTAATTATTCTGATCCCTTTTCCAAGCACTCGGCCGATAGCTTTGTATGCCTTGGCATCGCAAGTACACGTCTAAATATTTTGTGAATGTTTGGAGAGTCTCTGCCTCTGCCACCCATTCAGGCAGTGAGTTCCAGACTAGGCTCTGGGTTAAAAAGCTTCTCTTCGTATTCCCTCTAAATGTCATAGCAATGGATCCGAATCTGAGAACCATAGATTGGAATATTGCAACAATGGATCCGAATCTGAGGATGATAGATTGGAATTTAACAAAAATGGACAAGAGATTTACATTGGAAGAATATACAGCCTATCAACAAAGCTGGAGCGGTGTTCAATCCAAAACTCGATATGTACTGTTGACTATTCAACCCGGTTACTATCCTCCCCTGGTTATTTTTGGTGTCCCTAGTAAGTCTGCTTATCCAATTTTTTTTATTTGAGAAACCAAGTTGACATGCATCGCAGTTCTCATTATTTCAATTTTGGAAGTAATGGTGCCATCTCTTGATTTCTGGTCACTTTTTTACTTCCTTATCCACCTGGCTTATCTCTGGCTCTCTCGCTGTTGCATGAGATTTTTCATAGCCTCACAAACACTGTGATCCTGAGCTAATTTTTGATTCCATTATGGCTCCATCCCCGAACCTGGCTAGAACCACTATATTACACATTTCGCCATCACTGCCTTAGCTCAGCTCCTGAATAACCCCCCCTCCCCCCCTTCTATGGCTTTGTTGAATCCATATACCACTGTTCAGGTGTTATCCAGGTCACAACGTTCCTGTAAGGGACCTTGATGAAGTTGTGTTTTTCCAAAGCTCTGTCGTCCCAACACATAGCTAATCCTCTTCCTTGATCATTCCAGTACTTTTTGTCCTACTTTGGTTCCTGCTCTAGCAGGTTCTTGATTTTAAGAGTCTTTTTCTGGTGCTTGAGTTCCTCTTTCACTCTGCTATAGTTCATTAAGTCTGTGCAAGTTCTCCTCAGGCCACAGTCCCTTACTAAAAGTATGGGTTCCATGAATTGCAGTGATATTCAAGAGCTCCCACATGTTGCAGCTTGTACAAATCACCCTAACCACCATTTGTATCGTATCAATTCAGTGTATTTATTTCCATGATAAGTTATAGTTCTCATCCTAACTGGAATATTGAATACAGGAGTTCAGAAATCTTGTTGAAGTTGCACAATACATTGTTAAGACCACACTTTGAATACTGTGTACAGTATTGGCCAGAAAGAGTATTATTAACCTAGAGGGAGTGCAGAAAAGGTTTACAATAATGCTAATGGGACTAGATTGGTTGAGATATAAGAAGACCTTGAACAGGTTGGGCATTTTTCCCGAGAGTATAGCAGACTTAAGGGTGATCTTATAGAGCTCTATAAAATAATGAAAGCCGTAAGTAAAGTTGTTAGTCAACATCTTTTCCCAAAGGTAGGGAAGTCTAAAACTAGAGGTACAGGTTTATTGTGAGCGGGAAGAGATACAAAAGGGCCCAGAGGGTATTTTTTTTCTCACAGAGGGTGGTGAGCTCCAAAACGAATTGCCAGAGGTAGTTGTAGAAGTGGGTAAAATTTTGTCTATCAAAAAATATTTAGATAATTGCGTGAGTAAGGTGGTTAAAAGCGGATTATGGGCCAAACATGGGCAGTTTGGACTAACTTATTGGTAAAAACTGGGCAGCATGGAATTGTTGGACTGAAGGGCCTGTTTCCATTTTGCAAACCTCTACAAATCTAAGACTCTATAACTCTGTCACTTGCCAAGCTCCCAAGTGAAACCCTCAAAACAGCCCTCAGTCCTCAATTGACTAAGGAGGTTAAATGGGCTGGATGGCTTGACTGAATGCAATCATCTTGTTCTTGTTTGAGATGCTCAAAGTGCCAATTGGCCTCTTATGTGCCTGGGCAGCATAGTTAAGTGATGGAATGGCCCATCAACAGCCTCATTACACGGCTCTTGTTCAGTTAGAATCTGCTCATGGGAGGTTCATTTTGGGTTCTGCTTCTATCCTAATAACAGACTTGGTTTACATGTGTATAGAAGAGGTGAGTGCCAGTGGTGAGGGGACAATGGCTGCTCTCGCCATCAATGTAGCATTATGATGTCTCGTCAAGGAGCCTGAGCAAAACTGGAGTCAATGGGAAATGAGGGGAAAATTCTCCATTGATTGGCACAAAGGAAGTTGCATGTTGTAGTTGGAGCTCAATCTTTTCGGCACCAGGACGTCGCTTCAGGAGTTCCTCAGAATAAGGTCGTAGGTCCAGCCATCTTCAACAGCTTCATCAATGATCTGTCTTTCATCATAAGGTTACATAGAACATAAAACATGGAACATTACAGCGCAGAACAGGCCCTTCAGCCCTCGATGTTGCGCCGACCAATTGAGAAAAAGCAATGACCCTCTAACCTAAACCATTCCCTTTTCATCCATAAACCTATCCACTGACCACTTAAACGCCCCCAAACTTGGCACATCTACAACTGCAGCAGGCAGGGCATTCCATACCCTTACCATCCTCTGGGTAAAGAACTTACCTCTGACATCCGTCCTATAACTGCCACCCCTTAGAAGTGGGATGCTTGCTGATGAAAAAATAATGTTCACTCTCATTCAAAACTCCTCAAAATCTAGAGCTGAGAAGTGGCACATAGCTTTCATAGAAACATAGAAATTGAAGGAATAGGGCATTTGCCCCTTTGACCCTGATCCACCATTCATTTTGAACATGGCTGATCATCAAATTCAATGTCCTGATCCCCCTCCTCCCCCATATCCTTTCATCCCATTGGCCTCAAAAGCTATATCTAATTTCTTCCTGAAACTGCACAATGTTTTGTCCAGAATTACTTCCTATGGTAGTGAATGCCACAGATTCACCACTCGCTGGTTGAAGAAATTTCTCCTAAAACGTTTACCCCTTACCCTCAAACTCTGACTTCTAGTTCTGTACTCCCTAACGTCAGGAACATTCTTTCTGAATCTTCCCTGTCTAATCGTGTTAGAATTGTAGAAAGTTCTTTGAGAACACGTCTCAGTTTCTAAATTCGAATGAATACAATCCACCCCGATTTAATCTCTTCATAAAGCAGACCTGCCACCCCAGGAAACAACATGGCAAACCTTTGCTGTACTCCCTCTTTAGCAAAGACATCTTTTCTCTGATAAGGGAATCAAAATAGCATACAATAGTACAGATGTGACCTCACCAGCAACCTGTACAATTGTAGTCCAACATCATTATTCCTGTACTCAAACCCTCTTGCTAAAAAGAACAACATACCATTTGCCTTCTTTACTAATAGTGCACTATTTTATAGCGACTGCTGCACGAGAATACCAAGATTTCACTGAGTATCCACTTCCTGCAATTTACACCCATTAAAATGACAATCTGCCTTGCTATTATTGCTACTGAAGTGGATAAGCTCACATTTATCTGCCATGCATATTCTCTTTCACTCAGCCTGTCCCAATTATCTGAAGCATCTCTGCATCCTCCTCACAGTCACATGAAACTTTCTACCCACGCAAACACAGGGAGAATGAACAAACACCACACAGACAGTAACCCAAGTTGGGAATCGAAACTGAGTCCCTGGTGCTGCGAAGCAGCAGTGTTAACCACTGTGCCACTGTGCCACATAACATTCACATTTCATATGTTCACATTTTATGCGTTCACTTCATCTCTAAATAAAATGTAACATTCCATTAGCCTTCTTGAATACTTGCTGTACCCGTTTATTTTCCTCTGAAGAAGGATTTTCATTTATTTCCTCATCTGTCTTATCCATTCCTTCTCATGCCTTTCTAAATCCTTATGTTAGTTGAATTAAGATAATTTTATTCTCCCCAATACTTCTCCCTTCTCTCGCTTACTGGAGCAGGCATTTGTGCTGCACATTCTGTACAAAACAGTAAAAATATTGAACAGAAAGTCACTTGTCCTCGTCCAGGTCTAACTCACTTGTTAGCAGGAAAAGAGAAGTTCCTGGTTCAGAGAGGGTTCAGTGGGAATGAAACTGAGCAGTAAAGGGCAGTGAAAGCCAAGGCAAGGTTGAGGAACAACACATCAATTTCCAATGAAGCATGTTAGAGCATTCTGGACACAACACTGACTTCAAAAGCTTTAAGCTTTTCACCCACCTTGATTTCTCATTTTTTTCCTGTTATTTGGTTCCCTTAGCTTGTTCCAGCACAACCCACCTCTGCCATTTTATCTTGTTCATTTTATATTACAATTTCTTCATTACAAAGGCTTGACCATACTTTACACTAAAATAAGAAGTGTGTTCTCAAAAAAGAAGGGCAAATATTCCAGGCCTTCAACATGTTCATCCATTATCTTACACAGTTCAAATAATGTGATTTTTGTTCTACTCTTCTAACGATCTAAGCACATGCCAATTCTCGAGAAGTCATTTTCTCTTCTGTGTGTTTGAGCAGTGAGTGCTTGTTGCATTTTGAAATTTAGGTCCTAAGGGAATGCATGTAGATTGAATGGGTGTCAGAGTTTCATGTCAGCATTTGAAAGTCTAATTAAGAGAGTGGTATAGTGGCACACTAGTTAGTGCTGTTGCATCACAGCGCCAGGGACTTAGGTTCGCTTCCTGGCTTGGGTGAGTGTTTGTGTGGAGTTTGTACATTCTCACCATGTCTGCGTGGGTTGCTTCCTGGTGCTCCAATTACCTCCTACATTCCGAAAGACATGCTGGTTAGGTGCATTGAACTGAATTGGCGCTGGACTGTGGCGACAATGGGAATATCATGATAACTTCATTACAGTGTTAACATAAGCTTTACTTGTGACTTTTAAATAAGATTTTACTTTTCAAAGTCCTCAGTCAAGTAAATAATTTTCCCCAGCTTGACCTATAAATCCTTTCTTTAATTTTTTTCCCCACAGTTAACTTGATGACAATTGTGATACTTTCCCGTGGAAAATGTGGTCTCTCCAAATGTATCACTCATTACTTAATGGCTACGGCCGTGGCTGACCTACTGGTCCTGATTGTCGATGTGGTATTGAGACAAATTCCGATTGTTTATGAGGAACATTTTCAATTCCTATGGGACATCTATGTGTGTAACATTCACGCTGTCCTGCTTTATGCAGTCACTGACTGTTCTGTCTGGTTCACCATCATGTTCACCTTTGATCGATTTGTGGCCATTTGTTGCCAGAAGCTGAAAAGCAAATATTGCACTGAGAAAATGGCAACTGTGGTTCTGGGAACAGTGACTGTGCTGAGCTGTTTAAAGAACATATTCTGGTATTTTATGTTATCACGACATTATACAGTGGGCAATGCCCCATGGTTTTGTGGCATTGACAACAGCATTCTAAATTCTGTAGTCTGGGCATCAATTGAGACCTTCCATCACATCCTAACTCCATGTGTTCCATTTATCATGATCTTGCTGCTCAATATTTTCACCATCAGACACATTTTAGTGACTAGTAGAGCCCGCAGGAGACTCAAGGCTCACAACAGTGGGGAGAGTTCCAAAGACTCAGAGTTGGAGAGCGGAAGAAACTTATCATTTTACTCCTTACTATCTCAGCGAATTTCATTCTGTTATGGTGCATGATCATGGTGTTTTCTATATGGAGACGGATGTGGTAGTTAATGAGAAAAATTTCTTCCCCAATTGTTTCACTTCTAGAAATGGGCTTCATGCTGGAGCTCCTACGTTGCTGCACGAACACTGTTATTTATGGCATCACTCAGACTAAGTTCAGAGCGCAGTTGAGAAATATGTTGAAATAGCCCTTTACTTCAATTCTTCAATTTATTTGATGATAAGAAGAACTGAATCGCTGAGCATTTCCAAACTTGTTTTTTATTTTTCTCTCCAGCAGGGCAAAATGAATTTTATCTACTTGAACAGAATGAGTTGAGTTGGAGGCCTTTCTCTGGGGGAATAGGTCAATTTTATTTCCAGAGGAAAGAGCAGGTGTGGAACTTGTTGCTATAGCACCATGTTATGCTTAATAATTTGTATTAAGAAGTTGATAAGGATATTGCGGAGACCTTGAATAAGTTTTTTGTGTCCGTCTTTATGGAGGAGGACATAAATAGCTTGCCCAAAATTAAGGATAGAAGGGTGGTAGGAGATGAGGTCCTTGACGAGATTACAGTCACTAGAGAGATAGTGCTTGATAGGCTAATGAGGCTGAGGGTAGTTAAGCCCCCGGGACCGGATGGGATGCATCCCAGGGTTCTCAAGGAAATGGCAGAGATGATAGCGGATGCCCTAGCAATTATCTTTCAGAATTCACTGGACTCCGGGAAAGTGCCGGGAGATTGGAAAATGGCTAATGTTATGCCGCTGTTTAAAAAAGGTAGCAGACAGAAGGCAGGGAATTATAGGCCGGTTAGCTTAACGTCTGCATCGGAAAAATATCTGTTGTCAAATCTGTTGTCAAAGCAGAAATAATGAGGCACCTGGATACAAACTGTTTGATCAAGCAGACACAGTATGGATTCATTAAGGGGAAGTCATGCTTGACGAATTGGAGTTCTATGAGGAAGTGACTAGTGCGGTAGATAGAGGGGAACCGGTGGATGTGGCATTTTTGGATTTCCAAAAGGTGTTTGATAGGGTGCCTCACAAAAGATTGCTGCAAGGTTAGTGTGCAGGGAGTTGTGAGTAGGGTATTAGACTGGATAGAGGATTGGTTGTTAATAGGAAGCAGAGGGTAGGTATTAATGGGTGCTATTCTGATTGACAGCTGGTGACTAGTGGAGTGCCCCAGGGATCGGTGCTGGGACCTCAACTATTTACCATTTACATAGATGATCTGGAGGAAGGGGCTGAGTGCAGGGAATTGAACCTGGGTCCCTGGAGCTGTGAGGCAGCAGTGCTAACTACTGCACCACCTAATCCATGATAAAAAAGATCCAACCTCCTCTATCTTTGTGTCATTTTTTTTCCTGATCTGCTCACTAGGGGAAATCATAGCAGGTAGGGGGCAGACCATAAAAAGATTGTTAACCTCAGGTGGGCTTTTCTTGTTTTGGGGCAAATGCAGTAGCATAGACCCATCCAGAGATGGCAAAGTTGCACAACACTGAAAGAAAAAAAAACCTTCATCGCGCCTCCTAATCCTGTACCTAAAAATTGTGCCATCATTTCCATCATGGCTATGTCATACAGAATTATATGTGCTTTAGTTAATTCACCTCTCGCTCTTCTAAACTCCAGTGGAAGAAAGCTCAGTAAGTCTTCTTATTCCTCATAAGACAATCCACTCATTCCGATTATCAAGTAAACCACCACTCAAACATCCCCAACACATTTGCATGCTTCCAAAAATAAGAAGGTTAAAACTGAACACAATATTTCAGATGTTGTCTCAATAATGCCCCGTGCAACAAGAGCACAACATCTTTAATTTTACATTTAATTCCTCTCATAATAAATGATAGCATCCTATTAGCCTTCCCACTCTCACTCTCTTAAATACTTGCTGTACATACATAGTCACATTTTGTAACTCATGGACTAGAAAACCTACATCAGAATACCATAACTTTAAGTAATATTTACCATTCTTCATGTTAAAGTAAAAAGCTTCACATTTTCACATGTTACCTTTCATGGACCATATTATTGTAAATCACTGAGCTGTCTGCAACTTCCTCACGTCTCCTTTACAACATTCTTCCCTAACTATCTGTCATCTGCAAAGGTACTATGGTTTCACTCACCTCATCTATGCAATAGATATAAATCGTAAAACGTTGATGCCCCAGCACAGACCCCTGCTGCACTCCACACCTTACATCCTGCCAATCAGAAAATGCCCATTCATGCACACTCTCCGCTTTTTGCGAGCCACCTTATCTTCGATCCAGGCCAATATGTTGCCCATTAGTTTTTACTTCTTTTGCAATAAGCTTTGATATCACATCTTATCAAATGTTTTCTGGGAATCCAAGTATGATACACCTATGAGTTCTGCACAGCACAGGGGTGGTCCTTCTATAATTCTAATAAATTATCTGAACATTGATTCCATACTGACTCTTCCCAATTACCTAGAACTTACCTAAGTGCCCAGCTAGAGCCTCTTTAACGATGCTAATACATTCCTCATGACATATGTAAAGCAAAATGGCCTACAATTTCCTCCTTTTGCCTTCCACCCTGCTTTAGTGCTCTGCGATCTGATTGAACCTTTGCAGAATCTAATGAATTTTAGAAAATTAACACCATCGTAACTATATTTTCATAGTGACCTACTTGAAGATCTGGCATCTGGATTATTCTCACTCCCCAGAGGATGAACAGTCACTTCAGACACAACAAAAACAGAAAATAGTGAAATTCTTACACGTCTGACAACACATGTGGAGAGAGAACAGAACCAACGTTTTGAGTCTGGATAATGCTTTGTCAGATCTGAAGACAAAGAAAATAGGACGGAATTCATACTGCAAGGGTGGTGGGGGACAAGGCGGTGGGGGGGGGGAGCTGTAATTGATAAGAATGACACAGACAAAAATGCAAAAGGAATATAGGTGGTGATGATTCAGCTAGCATTTGTGATAAGAAGTTGGAATGTGTAAATGGGCAGAATGTAAAAGGAGGGTCTCAGGAACGAGTTAGATGACATTACTGGGTGGTGGTGGGGAAGAGGAAGGGTGGATTGTGGGGAATGGGGAGAAGGTTGAAGTAGGAGGAGGAAGGAACAAGATAAAAAGCAAGATTGGAGAAGTAGACAAATGGAACAATGGAAGAAATAACAGATGCAAATAAGAATATAATATAGCATGGCACGGTGCACAGTGGTTAACACTCCTGCCTCACAATGCCAGGGACCCTGGTTTGATTCCTGGCTTGGGTTACTGTGTGGAACCTACACATTCTCCCCATGTCTGTGTATTTCCTCCAGACACTCTGATTTTCTCTCCTTCTCCAAAAGACGTGCTTGTCAGTGCATTGGCCATGCAAAATACATGTCAGGAAATCCCATTGGCAAAATAGGGATTTTTAAAGCAAAGCAAATGTTATTTAATATCGCACTTTAACTATAGCCTTAACAAAGGAAACGGCTGAAACATTAATAGTTGAGGAATATTTCAAAATGAAACACAAAGCTTTAATTTCTAAACAATCACTATTTCAGTTCCAAATAAGCAGCATTCCTTAAAGACAAACAAACTTGTGGAAGAGGCTCCACGAATATATTTCAGACCATTTTCAATCTGATATGCAGGCATTGAGCTGAAATGATGTATCTCAAGTAACACTCTTGGATAGTCTCAGTATTCTCAGCATTTGAGGTTTTTTTTCAGAGTTCCAACATCAAGAGTATATGGTTTGTGAAAAATGTAATTCATCTTGATGGAGAAAATTCCATAAATTGAGATCTGACTGTCTCCAATCCAATACAGAAGAGATCTGACCTGTCTTAGCACCCACTAAACTAAAGACTGAGTTATATCCACCGTTAGACATCAAAATAGACTTTTTCATTCCAAGTTGATGATCAAATCTCAGAATGGAAGTCTAGCTTACAAAACCATAATGTTTATTTCATTTCTTTCCCAAAATATTAGCATCCTTCTTAAAATGTGTTGTCCAGATTTAGGTACGTTACTCCAGTGAGGATGGGCCAATGATTACATTATTAATTAATTATTCTCTCCCATTCTACTCTATTAGTTCTATAAACCCCTCTGTCAGTATTGTTTCAATTCAATTTGCAAAGTTTATATCAAATCTCTTCCTACCTGTCTTAAATGCAGTGCATTGAAGATTATAATGACTGTTGCTCTAACGTTTATTAAATTAAATTAAATTCTTCACCTTCTCACTGATTCATTTTTGACGCCATTCTGCTGGCTACTCACAGGTACTTTGGGGACCCCATTTTCACATTATTTGCTCAGTGAAGCTAATCCTGATTTTAAATGTCTCAATCAAACTTCTACTGATGCCGATCTCAGGAAAGAACTCCCAGCTTCCGCTCACTCTCCATGTGGCTGAAATCACTCATCCTTTTCCCCATTCTTGGAAATGTTCTCTATATCTTTCCCAAAACACTAGCATCCTTCTGAAAATGTGTTGTTCAGACTTAGATACATTAATCCAGTGAGGATGGGCCAATGATTACAAACAAGAAAAAAACAGATTTTTCTTGACTATTCAATGTCTCTATTGGTGAGGAATATTCCCCTTTTCTGATTATTGTTTGTTTTCCTTAGTTCCTCTCTTCCTTCCATTTCTTAAAGCTAATTCTAGCATGCCATTTGTGTCCTCAATTGTAAATGCTGATGCAAGAAAACCTGCCAAGTTCACCCAACATCTCTGCACTTTTCATTGTCAATTCCCCAGATGCACTTCTTGTTTGAAAACACTCACTTCCTTATTTTTCTTCTATAAAGATCTATATAAGCTCTTACTACATGTATTTTTATGGGTAGTTGACTTTATCTAGTCCTCTATTTTTTAAATGTGTGTAGTAATCGTTCTGTCATTATGTGCTATACTTTATCCTGGCCTGCACGTTCCTCAGAATAGCAATCTCAGGCACATTGCCATTCTTGGTGGATTTACCTATAGAAAATTGCAAAACCCCTATCTTGTCCAACTTTCCTCACTCAGGCTGGGTGACAGAGGAACAGGGAGAAACCACCCCACCTGCACCGACGTAGATGAACTGGGGTTCAGAGAGCAAATTAAATGCCATGAAGACGATGCTGAAAGGCACACTATATAATGAGAGGTTAAGTTTCAAAGGTTCAGACAACTGGGAGGGAGGGGACTGAAAACTAAATGTGTGGCCCGATGTAGCGGATAGCGTGGAGGGGCTTTGGGCGAGAAGGCAGAGTGGTGCAGATGGGCGATCTGTTTGATCTTCATAGTTGCTTGGGTGATTTGACTAGGGAGAAATTGGGGAGGGAGATATGAGGGAGTGGGTGGGCGATGGGGAGAAGGAGTTGTTTGTGTGTGAGGCTTTGTCTTTTTTTTAAGTAGTTAATCTGGAATTGTTTCGTTCCTTCTAACACTTGCAAGTAATTATCAGTGTAGTACAGGCAGAACCATCCAGAATTAGCAATGTGCATCACTTCTGTCCAGTGATTCCCAGCAAAGCAAAATTCTTCAGGGAACTTATCACTTCTGTAGCATTGTCGGGTGAACTCTAACATGGGAACATTCTGATTGGGTACCCCAGCATTTCATTCAGGCACCCTATAAATGCAACGCAGGGGAACAAAATTTATATCCAATATTTTCAAATGTCTGGCTTGTCAGCCATTTTTGCACAATTATGTGCATGTTTGTTAAGTTTGATATTGTCTTTCCACTTTAGTTAACCAGGAATGTTGTCCATTCCTCTTAGAATCTGCATTTCCGATTGGAATGTGTTTATTCTAGATATTTTGAAATATCCCTTTAGTATTCTTCCACTGAACTCCTTTTTACCAATTCCTTAAGTGCATTTACCAATTCACTTTAACTAGCTCTGTTTTCATGCCCTCATGCTCGCCTTTAATTAATTACTAAATATTAGTTTTGGACAGACTCTTCTCTCCCTCAAACCCCATGTAGAATTCAACAGACTATGATGCTTGGATGTCTTTAACTTGAGATTATTATTTAATCCTACCTCCTTGAACAACATCAGACATTGCGCAACATCCATTCCAGAACATGCTGTTCAGGAAATGATCCATAAAATCATTCTAAGACTTTCCACGAACTCCTCATCTATGCAGTATTTGTCCATCTGTCACTGACCGGCACAGCCACAGATCAGCGAGAAAACACAAGAAGACAATTCTCTCAATGTAGCCTCTTTGTTCAAGCTGTCTAATTTGATTTTATTATCTCCACATTCTCATCCCTCGATTCCTACAGCTTTTCCTTTCAAATACGCGTAAAAATTCATTTTGCAATGTATTATTGAATTTGAGTTCACCATATTTCTAGACTGCAAATTCCAAATCCCAACAATTCATTTTTATTAAAAACTGACTCATTTCACCTTCTTGTCTTTGTGAATTACATCAAATCTGTACCATCCTATTGCTAATGTTTCAGTCACTTGAGCCAGTAACACTTCCTTAAAAGCCGTTATGAACCAGAACTTCTGGATTAAAGCTCCCCTGCTCACCACTATTCCAAAATGATCAATCCCAGAATGTCCAATCTCTCCTTGTAACTGAAATCCCAGATCTGTGAAACCATTACAGTATTCACCCTTTCCTTCTCAGATACATTAGCCAGATTCTTCCAAAATGTTGTTCACCCAGGTGGAATGTAACGAATTATAGGCAAATAGATGCGATTTTCTCTAATGTGTACTCCCTCATCACTTATTTTAAAGCAAAGAACAATGTATTTTCTAAAGCAAACCTTGACCCCCCCTCTGACAATGAACACTATAATCTGTAAAAAAGTGTGTGAAATGGTGTGACCTGCATTTTATTGATTTATTCATTCATATAATTCATTCATATAACAACTATTAACAAGTTGAATAAATCCCTTCTAACATTAACTGTTCCCGAATAAAACAAGATTCTAATATAATGTTGTTCCCACTAAATAGAATTCCCGCTCATTAACAAAAATAGAATTTAGCCACTGTCTAAATTACAACAAAGTTTTGTTTCTTCTGGAATACTCTGGGCCTTCCCTGTTCATTTTTCTCTCTGGAAATTCCTACTTCTTTGGTGTTTTGCTAACGAAATGGTGCATTCTCTAAAGGATAGACAAAGCTATAAAATCCAATGGTTCTTTTTCTCTCAATAGAGATTTGAGAGCTGAAAGGTGTAAATTGTTATCTCTGGCGAGTGGCAGTTGCTCTTCCTTTTTGTCCCATTGTCCTTTACTTTTATGCCCGTGATGACAGATCAATATTTTCCACAGTAGGATTTGTCTTAGATTATCAAAACCAACAGATTTACATTTATTGATTTTTGGCATTTAAGTACCCGACTCAAATTGATTGGCTAAATTCAAAAACCTGTTGGCTTGGTAAAAACTGTTGCTTGGCCTTTTGGTACAAATGATTCAGTTTGGGCTCCCTATATACTTGCATTTTTCTTTACCTCTTTAAACACAATAAAAAGCACCATTTTCTAAAGAGACCACACAATGCTTTCCTCTGGCATTTTGCGAATTTACCCATTCTTACAAATGCCAACTTCTAACTTCCTGCAGTCCTATCTACAATTATTCTACCCAAACTTGCAGAAATGACCTGAGTATATTTGATGGGAGCTTGCAGGGGAAACTTTTCTCTGTATTTAATGCCATTGGCATCAACCAGCGTTGAAGGGAATGCATTCTCTTGTCCAAAAACTGTGTTATACATTTCCTTAGAGTGTTTGAAAGGGCAGTAGAGAGGGAGCATTCCTCATGGAGAACAAATTCTGTAATTATTTCTAAATTGTTTTATGTGGAAAGTATAATCAGGCTTTGACTTTATAATATTATATTTTTGCACTATTTGCACTGATATTTTATGGTTGCAATACAGCAAAGAAGATTTATTTGGCATCTAATCCATTGCTGTATCTTTCCTTAGACTATTTAGTGGGAGAGTGTAAAGGAACATTATTCTGTAGTTCTGCCATACTCCACTCGAACTAATAACATTTTATTTTACAGAATAGAATGAAATTTACTCTTTGCTGACATCACCAGACATCCATGAATAGGAATCCAGAACGGAATAATTGAATGGATCATGGTCACTCACTCCAAATCAACAAAATCGAATGCACACCCAGGCGATGACATCTGATACACAGCAAGATAACATCTGATAACAAGGCAATAACATTTCATACGCATGCAAACACTATTATCTGTTACACATCCAAGCAACAGCATGTGTCACGCAGCAAGACAACAATATCTGATACACACGAAGACAATAACATTTGATACACAGCAAAGCAACAGCATCTGATGCACAGCCCAGCAGTAACATGCAATATACATCCAAGCAACAATACCTGATCCACACCGAAGCAACATGAACTGATATATACATAGGCAACAGCATCTGATGCACACCTACTAAGCAGCAACATCTGATGCACATCCAGGCAACAACAATTGATCTGCATCATGCAACAGCAGCTGATATACAACCAAATAACATCATCTCATATACGCCCAAGAAATGTCATGTCATCTGATACACAAGAAAACAACAACATCTGATACACACCCAAACAAAAACATTTGATACACACCCAAGCAACAATATTGAATCACACTGTAACAACGATATCTGATTACCAACAATGCAATAACAAATCAAAACTGCATCATTTGAGTGCTGTGAACACCCCAGTTCACTGAAAAATAATTGTTGGAATCTGTTTCTAGAAGTGCCTTTGAAATTCGGGGTGCCAAAGTATTCATCTTCATTTCCATTTTCATTCCCGTCGTACTGGAGCCCCACTCCGTTTAGGTCCTGTAGCTTATGCCAAACCATCCCTCTGCAAATGCGTTCTGACTTCTGGTTGGTTCTGTTGAGGTAAACGTTCTTTGACAAGCATTTGTTATAAGTGCCCAATTTCATTTCTCATTTTCATTAGATAGATAAATGGTTCTGTCAGTGAAACACCGTGCACTATGCCTAGTGTGAAGTTATGAAAAAAATGGCTCATTTCAGTACGAGTGGAATGGAATCAGAGATCATGCTCGCCTTCATTTCCAACTACTTCCTTAGGACCCGAAGACAAAGTGGTCTACGTGTTGTCATGTTCTCTTTGACCATGATACTTGGGTCTTCACATTCCTCTCCACCTTTATCTGAGTCCTTTCTAGAAACCACACATAGTGACATTTCCTGATTGGACAGGAAGTGAAGAACAGAAGGGGAAGGGCAGTTTTTACATTGTCTCTCTGTAGATATTGGAGACACAAATATCCGTTGGGTGACGGATGTGTCTTCAGTGTTGTTTGAAATTTGCTAAAACGAAGGAGTTATATTGTTTCAGGAGATGCAAAGTCCCTCCATGAGTCAGCAATTCTTCAGGTTCCTCAGCCAACCTTCAACTCCCCCTGAGCCTTGAGATGTTATATTAGCAACTCGGTGTATTTTCCAGCACTTTCTCTATCTATTTCCTTTCATAACGTTTCACCTTCACAAGGCTCCAGTTGTCTTCGCACCTCAGTCTAGAAAATGATGATATCTTGTTAGAAACAATCGTTTTCTTTTATCAGCTGAAGCACTGGGTCTGTTGAACCCTTGAAATTTTTGTTTAGCCGTCAGTGACATACACATTACCCGTGATCCAATTTGTTCCACATTGTTTATTTTTAAAGTTAAGTTCATAATTTGACAGACGCTCATCCAGAATTTGTGGTTTGGTGACCCGGCTACCTTTTAATGCCAGGTACCAGGGTTTGAGTCCAGCCTTGGGCGACAGTTTGTGTGGAGTTTGCACATAGGTTTCCTTTTGGCTGCTCTCATTTCCTCTTGCACTCCTAAGACGTGTGACCATGCATGATAACTGCACGGGATTATAAGGACCAGACGAAGGGGAGGACCTGAGGTTCTCTTTGAGAAAGTTAGTTGCTAAGGATCAGATCAGAAACTCCAAGGTTAGCCGAGATCCCAATTTACTCTTTGAGAAAGTGTTGCTAGGGGTTAGATCAGAAGTTCCAAGGTTAGTCTTGACCCTAATGTTTTAGGGTTTGGCAATGGTGAGCATAGGGTATGATTCAATTGGCCCACTAGGAAGTTTATAGTAAAACAAACTTTATTTTTAAGAGAGCAGTTGGAATATAACAAAAATAATTATTATGACAATTACCAATTTAATTGCTTAAATATGATAAAGTATGATGCTTAACAGCTATCCAGCTCTATTGTTGCAATCGAAGCATTATGCAACAGACATAACTATCTTCTTCAAAACCAATTAGCATCAAAAGCAGATTTGATTATTTGCGTGCTACATTTTCAGCCTTTAAATCCGTTTGGACAGATTCAGGAAGACACAGACCTTCTAAATTCCATACAGTAATTTTCAGACAAAGATATATCCTAATGCAGCAGAACTTAAAAGAAGTAAACCTCATCTCTGACAGTCTCCAAGCTTCAGAGAAAAGAAAGGAACTGCTCTCTTAACAACTCCAAATAGCGCCTAATTTGATCCCTGGTTTTAAGCCCAGCTCTACACAGTTGCCTGATGTTTTCTGTCAATCAACTGAATCAAACCCTTTTTTGCAAATTCTGAGGGGAGCACTAAAAGCAACAGAACAGGATTAGTCCAAACTAAAATAAATCAATTATACTGCTGCAGTAACATTGAGGATACCAGTTATAAAACCCACCTGAACAGTTGGTAAAAAGCACAATCCTTCATAAGACTCAAATGCATTTTTAAAAGCAGCATCACAATAATCTTCCTGCATGTAGGGATTTTATGCTTCTAATGCATTCATACATTCCACACTTCTATAACCCATCAGTCTTTTACTGATACTCAATGACATTCTTCGTTTTTTTGTTATTTTTCTCTTTTGGCTAGCCGGGAAGTCAGGGAGCTCTTTGTTTTCTTTAGACTCAGGCCTGACGTTTGTCCCTACAGTTACCCAATGATATACATTTTTCAGTAGCTGTTAGATAACTCGAGATCAATCGCCTGCCAAATTATTTCGAAAGATACCCAGATATAGGAGAGATAACTTGCTCCCACTGAATCCTTCCATCATGATCCCACAGACACTGCATCCCCACCTTTCAAGAAAGTAACGTGATATTATTTATCATTACATTTATACATTTGCTACATGGGAAGGAAATGCTGGGTGCCAGAAGGCCTCCACCATGGGTCAGGAAAATGTGAGAGTTTAGCGAGTACAATATAATCTTTGGGGCCTTATGCCTAGCTTAGTTTGGTCTCTGGCTATTTAGAATTAGTCTCTTGAAGAAGAAATTTCTCTTGAGATGGAACTTGACTTGGAAGCCATCAACATGTCCACCCTTGGTGAGATAATTGGCCACCTCTACTGTACATGAAACACTTTATGTTTGAAGAATCAGAACAGGATGAATCCATTTAATTCCAGTGGAATAATTACAAGTAAAACATTCTGTTCTGAAAATAAAGCAATTGGTCTTTGATCTACTGCCCTTCCCTCCACTTGGTTGTGTTATTGTTCTTTAACAACTTGTGTTTTCATTGGTTTCAACAGATCAAAGCAAGTGCACAGTTGCTGGCCCATTACTAGGAATTTTGGAGATGCTTTAGTCAAAGTGTGCACAGTGTTTGGTATGTCAATGGTTGTGCATCCAGATGCATTTAAATAGAGAATGTGTTTGCAAAGACGCATGTTCCATGGTTTGAACAAATCTTTCTGCTAATTCATCGGTGGATGGGTGTCATCAGGCAGACATGATGTAATGCATCTGTTATATGTCAAAAAATTCTCAAACTCCTGCCCGATGCTATTCTTGAAGCCGGAAACAAATTAACTTTTCTGTTAGCCTTTGAATTGTGGTCTCAGCAGTAATACAAGGCATCACTGAAACTTCCACCTATTTTGCAACGAGTATCCACAACTACCATGAACATTGTTCCTTCAAATTAAGATGGATATTGATGAGCATCCAAGATTTTGGCCAATCCATGGATGCAGTGGTTCCAGTTGAGGTATGTTGCTCACACACTGACATGAAGAACCATATTTTACCTATAAATCAATGCCTTTGTCCAAGTCAGGCCAAAAATAAATTCTCCGACGATCTCTTTCAACTGACATATTCAAGAGTGACCTGAATGCATTTGACCAACATTGTATTGCTCAATGCTGATAGAAAAATAGCTCAAGGTATCCAAAGTAAGCATCCCAAAGAGACTGATCTCCATCCTCCTTGAGATATAAGGAGGCGATTGCAGCATCTACTGGAATTTGCTTTGATATAAGAGGAAAGATCATATGAGATATGGAAGTCCAGGGAAGAGTTGCCATGCCTTTAATGGTGATGAGTTGGGAAAATATTGGGTACACTCGAGTGGTCTTCAGAGTTCGAACTGAAGTCATGGATGCATTCTTCACTTGTGCAAGTAATTGACGTCTTTATGAATAATGCTCCAGTAGTGGAGTTGATGCATTCATTTGCTACATGTCTTTGGCACAACAGGACCAGTGAGACTGCAATCTCTGTGGCTTTCTGCAAAGCAAGGTTAGCCTTTACAATGAGGCGTTTCTGAACTGCTTCACTCTGAAGGCCAAAGCCCACCTTATCACCGAGAATGCCGTTCAGTACATTATTAAATCCACACCGTGTAGTGGACTTTTACTCAGCCGAAGACTGTGCAATCGCTTCTCCATCTGCTTGGTTTATTTAGTTATGGCTCTGATAATTGCTATCACAAGTAGCTTAGGGGAATAACATGTTCAAGAACTTTTACAATGGCCTTAAACGATTTTGAACCAGCTTTGGCAGACTGCACCAAGGTTTGTTATAAGCCAAAGATTAAGGTCTCATCACACTCCACAGAGTTGGCACATTTTTGTAGTTTTCAATTCCGCTGGTAAGGGCAAAAACCTGGAATCGTTCAGTGTTGAAATTTCGCTGGGCAACAGCCAAATTAAAGTGTCCCGTATGTCCCATAAATATGATCATTTGAGGTTTTCTATTTCCTTTTTTTGTCAGTTGCTGTTTTAAATATGCTGTCACTTTATAAAACGTGCGGCCATATGTCTTTTTTTTTGGTTTCTGCTTCCAGCTACCACTGCAGCTTTCCCTCCTGCACGGTCCAGTTCTTGCCCAGTTTTCTGGGGTTCATCAGCAAGTCGGCTGCTCTGTCATGTAAGGCGGTTAAAGCGTTTTTGTTGCCGTTTAAAGCACCGCAATAATCTGTGTTCGCAATATTTGGATGATTTGAAAGCTTCTTTCTTTCCATCTTAGTGTGATGTTATTACAGAGCTGGATATTTTTAACTAACGATATTTCCTAAAATTAGGGATTTCCCTGTAGCTCATGATCCAATGTGAATGCGATATCTTTCCCACCAAAAATTTCATTTCATCAATTTTTTTTTTGTTTTCACATTTTGAATATCCCCAATTTGTTTTTAACTTAAAGCACTAGCTGCTGGTTTTCTCTTTAAAATCTTCTGCCTCCTGCAATCATTTTTTTTTTCACTTTTCAAAGTCTGCAGGTTTCCTTTTGTTTCAAACTCTTCAGGCGCCTGCATTTCAATGGCAGTCTTTGCCAGCAGTGCAGTACAAGTATGACATTTGTTTCAGGTAGCAATTAAAGTTTCTTTATCGCTGTTTAACTTTTGCAGTGGCATTACGCAAAGTTCTGCCTTCCTCATCCCGTTTGTTATATTTGGGGTACCGACACCTTAGCCAGAGGAAGTGACTGACATAGTCCATTACTGCTGCAGAATTTGAATTAGTAATGAAACATGAATCCTGCCATCCATATGCATTGCGCATTGCAAGCCATAGAAGCATATGATGCATCGCCTGACCAGATTTGTCTAACAGTATCACCAGCTGAGATTGTAATATATTTGAGGTTTGTGTAGGATTTGGACATAGAACATAGAAAACCTACAGCACAAATAGGCCCTTCAGCCCACAAGTTGCACCGAATGATGTCCATTCCTACTAGGCTTACCTATTATCCTTAATCCTATTAAGTCTTATGTATTCATCCAGAAGTCTCTTAAAAGACGCTATTGAATTTGCCTCCATCACCACCGACGGCAGCCGATTCCACTCACCCACCGCCCTCTGAGTGAAAAACTTACCCCGATATCTCCTCTATACCTACTCCCCAATACCTTAAACCTGTGTCCTCTTGTAGTAACCATTCCAGCCTTGGAAAAAGACTCTGAGAATCCGCCCAATTTGGTAATAAGGTAAAAACAGAAGGCCGGAGGGCAAATTGCTGGCCTGGCTGGGAAACTAAGTGAGTAGCAGGTGACAGAAAGGAAGCATTAATGTGTCAGTAACCAAACTGCAGCCCCTGTCAGATCACAGGATTAGTTGAATCGGCAGTTGGAAACACTTCGGAATATGCAGGAGCGGGAAAATATCGTAGAGGAATTTTTGAGGCATGGTCACACGCATGATTTAGATAGATACATTGGGGACTAGTAGAAGGAACAAGGAGGCAGTCAACATGAGTCCCTTTTGGCTTTCCCATTCTCTAACAGTTATACTGATTTGGATGCTGTTAGGCGTTGGGGGCGGGGGCTGGAGGGGTGGGGGAATTAGCTATCAGAAACTGGCGACAGCAGCAGCCAGATGCTTGGATTGGGGATTGGGTGTACTGGTTACATGAGTCCAGGAGTGTTTGACGAAGCAATATGGAAATAATCCAACTAGGATTTGGATCATACTGGGACCAGTATTACGGAACAAGCCCGGTCAGATGAACAAAGTTTTAATGGGGAAGCATTTTGGAAACAAGGACCAGGAATTTGTATGTTTTAAATTGAGTTAGGGATAAGGACAGGTGTAGTCTTTGGGTGAAATTGGGGGGTAAATTGGGGCAAGGCAAACTACGACAATATTATGCAGAAACTGGGAAATGCAGATCAGGGTTGGCTATTTGAGGGTAAATCCACATTTGCCACGTGGACATCTTTTAAAAGCCAGTTGATTAGAAGTCAGCGCCAGCATATTCTTGTGAAAATGAAGGATGAGGATGGCAAGATTCGGGAACTTTGGATGAAAGGAGAAATTGTGAGCTTGGTAAGAAATAAAAAGGAGGCATACTTAAGTTTAGGAAACTGAAGACAGATAGGACGTAACTTACATGAATAGTTAGGAGGGCTAAAAGGGGCCATGTATTGTTTGTGGCAAACAGAATGAAGGAAAATCCCAAAGCATTTTATAAATATATTAGGAGAAAGAGAGGAGCTTGGTTTGGTCCACTCAAGAAGAAAGGAAGGAATTTATGCTTGAAGCTCGAGTAACTTGGGTGAGTTCCTTAACAAATATTTTGCATCTGAATCTACAAAGTAGAAGGACATTGTGGATGGTGAGTCCAGACTGGGTTATATTGATATTCTAGGGAATGTTGCTGTAAAAGAGGAGGAGGTTTTGGGTGTTTTGCAAAATAAACATTAAGGTAGGCACTCCCAGGACCTGATAGGATCTATTTCAAAATATTGAGAGAGTTGAGGCTGGAAATTATTGGGGCCTTGTTTGAAAACTTTGCATCCTCTTTAGTCATAAGAGAGGTACAAGGCAACTGGATAATAACAAAGTTTGTTGGTTGTATAAGCAGGGCAATAGGGATAACCTGGAAAATTACAGCTAGTAAGCCTTTCATTGTAGTTAGGAAATTATTGGAGAGGATCCTTAGGAACATAAGTTACACAAATTTATATAAATATGGACTTATTTTTGGTAAGCAGCATGGCTTTGTGCCAGGGAGATTGTGTCTCAAAAACTTTATTGGGATTTTTGAGGAAATAACAAACATATTGATGAGGACAGGGCATTGGATGTTTTCTACGTGAATGTGAACAAACGTCCTTTATGGCAGGATTACAGAGAAGATGAAGTCACATGAAATCTGTTGAGAGCTTTAAAATGGATACAGAACTGCCTTGGTCAGAGAACAGCGAGGGGGATTTTTTCCTGACTGGAGATCTATGGCCAGTGATGTTCCACT
Organism: Sphyrna mokarran; assembly: GCA_024679065.1. NCBI lineage: Eukaryota > Metazoa > Chordata > Chondrichthyes > Carcharhiniformes > Carcharhinidae > Sphyrna > Sphyrna mokarran. The sequence continues at coordinate 79,284,481 of JAGIQG010000013.1, read as the reverse complement.
GGAATCAGTACTGGGATTCTATTGTTTATAATATATAATGATTTGGGGGAAAATGTGGGTTATCGCATTAATATGTTTGTGGATAAGGATTAGGGGTTAGTGAGGAGGATTGTCAAAGTGCAGCAGGGTATGGAGAGGCTGGAGCCTTTCATGGGGAAATGGCAGATGGGATTTAATTCAAACAAAGGTAAGGTAATGCATTTTGGAACGCCAACAGCAGGACAGATATATAAACGGCAGAATAGTTAGAAACATTAACATATCATTAACAAATGAATCGAGCGTCCACTTCCGTAGCTCCCTGAAAGTGGGAGCACAAATGCACTAGGCGGTCAGGAAGGTTTGCTTTATTAATCGTGACATAACATTTGGTAACTCATGGTGCAGTTGCATCGCACTTTAGTTCAGCTACATTTGGAATACTGTGTACCTTTCTGATTGCCACACTACCAGAAGAATGGGAAGACTTTTGAGAGGATACGGAAAAGGCTTACAAGAATGTTCCCTAGTTTTGAAGATATTGGATGTGGCGAAAGATTGTACAAGCTTGGTTTGTTTTCAGTTGAACTCCAGAGATTTAGGGGCAACATGATGGAAGTTTACAAAATTTGGAGAATCATTGGATAGAATGGATATTCGAAGTATTTTTTTCTCTCAGGGTAGATGTTTCTTTTACCAGAGGGTTGACATGCAATGTAAAATTGGGAAATTAATAAACGTGCGACAGGCACGTTTGTTATATAAAGGGTGTTAAGTGCTCTGTTACTGGAGGAGTTGATAGAAGCAGATTCAATAGCAAAGATTAAAAGGTATTGTAGAACGTACAGGCTAAAAGGTTGGACTCTGAAGATTGTAGTAGAACAGAGGGATCTGGGAATACAGGTACAGAATTCCCTAAAAGTGACATCACAGGTTGATAGGGTTGTAAAGAGTGCTTTTGGTACATTGGCCTTTATAAATTGGAGTACCGAGTATAAAAGTTGGAGTGTTAAGGAAAGCTTATATAAAGCATTGGTAAGGCTAAATTTAGAGTATTGTGTGCAGTTTTGGTCACCGAGTTACAGGAAGGATGTAAATAAGACTGAAAGAGTGCAGAGAAGGTTCACAAGGATGTTGCTGGGACTTGACAAGCTGAGTTACAGAGAGATTGAATAGGTTAGGACTTTATTCCCTGGAGCGTAAAAGAATGAGCAGAGATTTGGTAGAAGTATATAAGATTTTGATGGGTGTAGATAGAATGAATGCAAGCAGGCTTTTTCCATTGAGGCTAGAAAAAAAACCCAGAGGGCATGGGTTAAAGGGTGAAAGGAGAAAAGTTTAAAGGGAGTATTAGTGGTGGGGGGGTGGGGAAGCCTTCTTCATGTAGAGAGAGGTGGGAGTGTGGAATGAGCTGCTGGATAAAGTGGTAAATGCAGGGGTCACTTTTAACATTTAAGAAAAACTTGGATGGGTTCAAGAAGGAGAGGGGTATGGAAGGATATGGTCCAAGGTCAGTGAGACTAGGTAAAAAAATGTTCAGCACAGAGAAGAAGGGCCAAAAGGCCAGTTTCTGAGCTGTCATTTTCTATAGTTCTATGGTATCCTCACAGATATATGAATAGATAGGGAATAGAGGGAACATAGAGCCAAAGGCCTTTAGTTTATAAAACCATGATGTGATAGCACAGACTTGTTGGGCTGAAGGGTCTCTTCCACTAATGAACTGTTCTTTGTTCCTTTGCCAAAGTGCTGAATTCACATAAAACACTGATTAGAGCTCAGTTGGAGTATTGTGCACAATGCAAAGCGTCACATTTGAGAAAAGATGCCACTGTGTTCGCAAGATTGCAGGAGATGTTCACATCATATTCCCTGAGGTGAAAACATTCAATAATGAAGATTGATTGGAGAAGAACGGATTGTTCTCCTGCCAGATGTGAGAATAAGAGGTGGTTTTATTGAGATGTTCAAAATCCTGAGGGGCTGGCCAGGGTTGGTGTTCGGAAAATAATCCTGCTTAAAAAAATTCATGGAGTGAAGTGTGAAAAATGTAAAGGGTGCACTCTGTGTTGGTGTACAATCTGGAATGCACTGCCTGGAAGTGTGGGTGGAGGAATGTCCAAGGTTAGTCTTGATCCTACAGTTTTAGGGTTTGGCATTGGTGAGCATGAGGTATGATTCAATTGGCCCACTAGGAAGTTTATATTAAAAGAAACTTTATTTTTAAGAGAACAGTTGGAATACAACAAAAAAAATTATTATGACATTTACCAATTTAATTGCTTAAATATGATAAAGTATGATGTCTAACAGCTATCCATCTCTATCACTCCCTCACCACATTTCTTTCTCTCTCTCTTTCCCAAACACATCTCCCACCCTGCTCTCTCTTTCTCACTCTTGGCCTCTCTCTGTCATAGCTGGTCTTCCTCTTTCTTAATCTTTCTCCATTTACCTATGTGTCTCTCAGCCTCTTCCTTTGCATCTCGTAAATACAACATCTCTCTCGCTCTCTTTCTATCATTCTCCCTGTCAGATCACGATGTAGGTCACATGAAAATCTCCAATCCTCTTTTATCACGCAGATGCAACACTACAGCAACCCAATTACTTCCTTAACCATTAAATGTTAACCCATAAGATGCATTGGGTGCTTTTGGAATCAATGTGCAATTGATTACGATTTCTTGTCTACTTAGAGTGATAGCATGGAATTATCATTGAATTGCCTAGACTCCCGTAAGTGCTGAAAGAGACAAATTGTCCATCAGGTCTGCACCGATTATAGTCCCACCCAGGCTCTATCTCCATGACCTCACTAACTTACCTTGCTAACCACTTGACATGGAGGAACAATCTATATGGCCAATCAACCTAACCTGAATGTATCTGGATTGTCGGAGGAAACTGGAACATCCTGGGGAAACCCAAACAGGTAAGGGGATAATGTGCAAACTCATCACAGCAGTTACCCAAGCTGAGAATCGATTCTAGAGCTGTGAGGCAGCAGTACTAACAATTGTGAAAATTCGGGCCAGTAGATGGAAATCAAAAACTGTAATGCAATGGATTCACTGTCCAATCACATTGTGAGTATGGGGTGACTTACAATATTTATCCCAATTGTGTGAAGATTTCTTCATTTGTGTAATTGGAATGAAGGAATGTGCATTTGGGCAGTTCAGCTACCCAGTTGGTTGTGGGAATACAGGCAGATGTGTTTGGCTATATATATTTTGGAAATATGTAGTGAAGATGCAACACTCAGCATATAAATCAGAGGTTCATTGTTGAACAAGTTTAATGATGTGGGTGAAAGGATATTTCAGAACAATTTTCATCTGTTCTCTAAACCTAGTCTGTGTCATAGCATAAATAGCAGTATTTGTGCAGCAGCTCAGGAGCTGAAGCATGAAGCCTAAATCCTGGACGAACCACTCCAGGTATACAAACTGAAAGCCCAAGAACCACATCCGGTACGATATGGAAAAAACCATTAACATAGACCATAACAGGATGAAATTTGCTGAGATAAGAAACAACAGCATGATGGATTTCCTCCGACTCTTCAACTCCGGGTCTACGTGACTCTCCCCACTGCTGCCGGTGCGAAGTCTCTTCCTAGCTCTGCTACTGAGTAAAATGTGCCTGATGGTGAAAATATTGAGCAGCAGAATAAACACAAATGGCAGACATGGATTTAGAATGTGGTGAACGAACTCAATTGTTCCCCAGAAAACTGAATAATAAACATCGAGGCTTGAATAACAAAACCAGGGAACATTACCTAACCAATACTGCCCGGTTAACATAAAGTACCAGAAAACATTCTTTAAAAGGCTCAGCATGGTCACTGTTCCCAAAACAATGTCTGCCACTTTCTCAGTGCAATATTTATTCTTCAGCTTCATGCAACAAATTGCAACAAATCGATCAATGGTGAAAGTCACAGTGAACCAGACAGAACAGTCCGTGGCTGCATAAAGCAGGACAGCATGTATATTACACACAGGGAGAAAAGACAGCAGAAAAAGGAACTGGTCAGCATACGCAATCGGAATTTGTCTCAAAATTAAGTCGAGGATCGCGACCATTAAATCCGCCACTGCCATGGCCACCAGGTAATGAGTGACACAATTAGAGAGGCCACTCTTTTTCAACATGAGTATCCCAATAGTGATTGAATTCACTGCAAGGAAAGGAAATACTAATTGAAGTTGCATGTCAGGCTCGAGAAAACAATTTACCAGTCTGCTTGAGGAAATGTTTCAATGTGCTACAGTTAAATTAGCTGGATCTGTAAGAGGGAGCTGGAAAATGTTTGATGGAAGAGAAATAATATTAAGTAATAAAAGTGCGAGCTGAGGATGGAATAGATTAGACACTGCTGAAGAAACAACTGAGGACAATGGCTGAACCATGAGATATTACACCATTACAGAGTGAATGAATTAAAGAATCCCTACAGTGCAGAAAAAAGCCATTTGGCCAATCAAGTCTGCACTGATTCTTCAACAAGGCATCCCGCACATTCATTACCTTGTAACCGCACAATTTTCCTGTACTAATCCCTGAACCGACACATCTTTTGTTACTGACATTTTACCGTGGCCAGTCAACCTAACCTGCATATCTTTGGACAATGGGAGGAAACTGGAGCACCCAGATGAAACACATGGAGACAAGGGAGAATATACAAATTCCACACAGATGGTCATCCAAGGTGGGAAAATTTCAACCTCCATTTGTCTTCCTATTAGACTGATATCAATTGCCACTGGGCCACTCTCTGCCACTGTGCTGCTCAGGCCAGGCTTTGTGGGCGGATTCTGGAGTCAGTATAGAAGTGGCTGAACCAGGAGGTGGCAGGAATGAATTTTATGTAACTGAAAGAGAGATGTGGGACAAATTATCCTTTTTCAAACTACCCTATCGAGATATTAGCTGGATATATTTAACAATACAAATTTTAACCTCTAGAGTCCTATAATATTTAAGAAAAGTTAAACAACGGTAATTAACAATCTTGTTAAATAGCAAAGCAACCGTAATTTCCAAGTTCAAATTAAATAATGTATTCATTTTTAACAAAAAATGTTAATGTGAAACATCACACACACACACACACACACACAAACACACACACACACACAAACACACACACACACACAAAACCACACACACACACAAACACACACACACACACACACACAAACACACAAACACACATACGCACACACACACACAAACACACAAACACACACACACACACCAAAAAACACAAACACACACACACACACAAACACACACACACACACACACACACAAACACACACACACACAAACAAACACAACACACACACACACACAAACACACAAACACAACACACACACACACACACACACACACCAACACAAACACACACACACACACAACCACACACAAACACACACACACACCACACACAAACACACACACACACACACACACACACACGTAAGGATAATGATTCCAAGAAATGTGATATGCACTTCTTAGAAGTGCAAAAAGGAAAACATTCACTTCTTTAGAACATTCAAGATTATGGGTGAAAACAATTGCAAACCTGAAGCACTTTTGATTCATTTTTCAAAGACAAATTTTTTGACTTTGAGTCTGAATTGTCCAAATTCTGCACTTAATGCATACATTAACATTTGAAATGTGTTCTCCTCTATTGCTATCTTAGGTGTCTGCATAAGAAATTTTATTTATTTCCTGGACCAACATCTCTTCCCTTGGGTTCAGTTTATTAGCTGATATTCTGATAGTCATTTAAAAATGTCCATTCTATCATGTTAGTATGTGTTCAATTAATCAGAAACTGGTTATGGAGCCTCGATCATTGTGGCTGATTTACACTGACTAGACAATAACAATCCCATTGTGATAAATCTCTCAATTTCTGTTTCATGAGTCCCATAATTTTCACAGGAATATCGGACAATAGATAAAATTTTTAATAGAACCATGCAAATAGAGAAATTTAGAAAACAGAAGAATAGGGCATTCGAACTTTCGAGCCTGCTCTGCTATTCATTTTGATTACAGCGGATCATTAAATCAATATCTTGATCCTGCTTTCCCTCCCCCCTCACCCACCGCTCGCCGTCCCCACCCCGTCCCTTGATACCTTTGGCCCCAAGAGATATATCTATTTCTTTCTTGAAGTCACACAACTTTTTTGACCTCAACATCTTTCTATGTTGCTAAATTCCACAGATTTGCCACTGTGTGGGTGAAAAAAAATACTCTCACCTTAGTCCTGAGAGGTTTATCCTTATCCTCAAATTATGGTCCCGAGAATATTGATTCTGAAACTACTCGTTCTAATTCTGTTAGAATTCTGGGAGATCACCTCTCACTCTTCTAAACTGAAATGAATACAATGGTAACCGATTTAGTCTCTCCTCATATGACTCATCTGCATCCCATAAATAAGCATAGAAAAGCTTCGCTGCACTCCCTCCATAGCATGGATATCCTTCTTCAGATAAGGACATTAGAACTGTATAGATTACTTCAGGTGTGGCCTTACCAATGCCTTGTACAATTGCGGAAAATAATTCCTATTCCTAAATTCAAATTATTTCACTATGAATGTCGACATACCATTTGCCTTTTTTTTAGCAACTGCTGTATATGCATGCTTATTTTCAGTGATTGCCTTACAGGCAAGGCAGATGAACTCAAGGCATAGATAGATACATGGGACTGGTATATTAGATCTATTACTGAAAGATAGCTAAGGGAGGGCCAGGACTGGCAGCTCGATGTTCCAGGGTACAGATGCTGTAGGAAAGATAGAACAGAAGGTAAAAGAGGAAGGGAGTTGCGTTTTTGATGACAGAGAGCATCACGGCAACACTGAGAGGGGATATATCCATCGGTACCCCATTGAATCCATATGGATAGAAGTAAGAAAGAAGACATGACTTTGATAGGCTCCCAAATAGTTAGCGGGGAATTAAGGAACAAATATGTGAAGAGATCACAGTTAGATCCAAGAAAAAAAGGGTAGTAATAATAAGAGACTTTAACTTTCCCAACACTGACTGAAATAGACATAATATTAGTGATGTGGATAGAGAGAAATGTGTTGAGTGTATTCAGGATGAATTTCTTATTAAGTATGTGGATGGTCCAACTAGAGAGGAGGAAAAGTTTGACTTCCTCTTGGGAAATAAGGAAGGTCAGGTGACATAATTGTTAGTGAGGGATCACTTTTGGACTGGTGACAATAATTCCATTAGTTTCAAGATAGCTATAGAGGATAACAGAAGTTAAAATGTTAAATTGGTATAAGATCAATGTTGATGGTATGGGATCGGAATTTTCAAAAGTTGATTTGGGGAGTTTGTTGTTGGGCAAAGGGGACGTCTGGTAAGTGGGGAGGCTTTCAAAAATGTGTTAACCAGGACTCAGGATAAGCACATTCCTTTTACAGTGAAGGACAAAGCTGATAGAACTAGAGAACCCTGGATGACTCGTGATATTGATGTCTTAGCGAAAATGAAGAAGGAAGCATATGACATGCATAGAAAGCTGGGATCAAGTAGACCTCTCGAAGTGTACAGAGGTTGTTGAAATAGAGCTAAAACAGAAATAAGGAGGGCAAAAAAGGGGACATGCGATTGCTTCAGCAGATAAGGGAAATGAGGAATCAAAGAGCTTGTACAAATTCATAAAGGGCACAAGAGTAACTGGGGAGAGATTTGGGTGCCATAAGGATCTAAAAGAGGTGGTGAGATCCTAAATGAACATTTCTCATCAGTATTTATTGTTGGGAAAAGCATGGCATTTGGGCAAATAAACAGTGATGCATTGACAAATGCACATATTACAGAAAAGGAAGTGCTGGAAGTCTTGAAATGTATTAAGGCAGATATCTTGGGAGGAAATTGCGGGTCTCCTAACAGAGGTACTTGAATCATTGATAGCCACATGTGAAATGCCTGAAGATTGCAGGGTACAAATGTTGTGCCTTTGTTTAAGAAGGGCTGCAGGGAAATGCTTGGGCACTACAGGCCTGTATGCCTAACATCTGTAGTAGGTAAGTTGTTAGAGAGATGGGATCCATTTAGAGAGCCATGGACTAATCAGGGACCGTTCCCTTTGTAAATCCATGTTGATTTTGTCTGATTATACTACAGTTTACGGGGCTGTGAAATTGTTGATGATGGACTCCCATAACTTACTCAGGTAGCATGGTGAGGCAACACTCTTCAGAACGAGAATGCAAATGTTTTTCTATCAAACTTTTCTTGCTCAAGAGAATCCACCAAACACTTTGGGTCTTGAACATGGGAGTTTGGGCACAAATCAGACACAAGTTGTTACATTCAGGGCAATACCTGGTTGTAAATCAGAATAAGTAACATGCAGGAGCCTTTGCCCTGATGTGATAATAAGTAGATATGCACCTTGCTGTAATTGGTCAATTCCTAAGGACAATTCCTGCATTGACATACACATTTTCATTCAAATATGCTAATTTCTTTTAACTGATCTTTACAGTAATTGAATTTTTTTTTGGTTCAGGATCCTTGCTACTGTAACACTATTTGAAGGCCTGAATTATAGCTCATAATAAAGGCCTTGCCAGAAATTCCATAGGCCTTTTACCAGTTTGCCTGTGAGTGAGAAATATAGAAAATTGAAGATATAATGAGCCACTCTGTCCTTCGAGCCTGCTCTACCATTCATTTTAATCATAGAAATTCAATGTCCTGATCCCACTTTCCCCCTGTAGCTTGATAACTAAATTTCACCAGCTGCCATTGTGGGATTAGAGCACGGATCCCCAGAACATTTTCCTGGGTCTGTGGATTACAATATCATGAAGCCACTGCCTCTGCTGAGGCAATGAAGTACAATGCAGCCAAATACCTGCACATTCTATGTAAGAAGAAAAATTCTGCTACTCTATACAGCGGGGAGTGTGTGTCTGTGTGTATGTGTGTGTGCGCGTGTGTGTGTGTGTTCCTGTGTGTGTTCCTGTGTGTGTGTGTGTATGTGTGCGTTAGTGTGTGTGCGTTTATGTAAAACTCATGATAATGAACTGAAAAAGATTGCAATAAGCATTTTGTCTCTAAGGTTCAGGATATGAAATGATTGGCTGTTTTGGGTTTCTTCGCGTGTATTCAGATGTTAAAATGGATTTAATTTAGTATTGGTATTTTGAAAGTTTCTGGAACTTGGCTGGGATGTCAGAGGGAAGGGAAAGTTGACGAGAAATATTTCTGTATGTGACAGGAATTGCATGGTGTTAAGGTGGTTAGCACTGCTGTCTCACAGCACAGGGCCCCATGCTCAGTTAAATCCTTTGGTGTCTTTCTTAGTGGAATTTGTACATTTCCCCCTGGTTTCTGCAGTCGGTTTCCTTCCACAATCCAGCTGGATTGGATTTGCTAAATTGCCTCTAGGTCCAAAAATGTGTAGGTTAGAGGTATTAGTGGGTAATGCTTCAGGTAAAGGAATGGGCTGGGATCTGCCTCTCTAAGGTGCTATTTCCAACAATCAGTGGTCATCCTAAGGGCCAAATGGTCTTCTTCTAAGCTGCAGGGATTCTATAATTCCATAAATGAAGATTAACGTTGCAATATATTTCTTCAGAAAATGGGACAAATACCAACATGAAAGATTTGGTAGGTTTTGGGCTAGAAATAGATGCGAGAACAAAAAACGAATAGGGTAAAATGGGGGAAAAAAAGTACTTTGAAGTGACTGTACAGCCCAAAGGATTGACCGTGGAAGAAAGACTTTCTATGACAGGATCAGTGGAAATCTTGTGTTGGGACATGGTGTGAAGTTTGATTTCAGGGGTCAGAAAGGGACAGTCCCTTTTTTCTTGTGCTCTGCCAGTTTTCTTTCAGCCCATGTCCAACTTTTGTTGCCCCTGTGATGCCCTGATCTTATCTTGTGGTTGCTTGTCTTCTTGTCTCCATGTCCTTTTCCTTTTTCTCATATTTTCTTGCTCCTGTTAGTTTTTTACTTGTGCAGTGTACTGAATGGCGTGCACTCTTGTGTGGTGAGAGAATATGGGGAAGGGAAGAGGAAAACGTCTGCCGTATTTTAGGTGGTTGAGGGGTGGTCGTTTTCAGCACGGTGTGCATTAGGGGGAAGAGGCTGTTCAGTTAGTGGTTTATGTGTTTCCGGGGGTTGTGGTGGATGTCAAACTGGTGTGTATCTTGGAGAGTTTTTTGGGAGGTTTTCTGGCTGGGGAGGCTTTGTCTCTGTTGCTGTGTCAGCCTCCATTTTTCTTGGCGGGTGGTGGGGTGGGTATGTAGCATGAGCTACTGGGGGAGGTCAGGCAGTGGAAGCAAAAATCCAACAGGATTCCTAATAGAGATGTTGGGGTGTAGGTAGTGGGTTGAAGAGTTGCTTGTTGTCTTCCCATTTCTTGGCATTTTTGCCTCCTGTGTGTGTCTGTCAGGATTGGTAGAGTGGGATCTCCTGGAGTTGGTGGTTTGGGTGATTCTTTATTTGTGAGTGTTTCATATTGTGGTGAGCTGGGTAGTGTGATATGGACTTGCGTAGGATGTATCAGATTGATGTTTGCACACTAGTTGTTGAAGCAATTTACTGTGGGGATATCTTCATTTATCCGGATGTTTTATAGGTTTGGGAGTAAAAAAATTGCTTCATTGACAATTTATTTATTAATATTCCATTTATGCTTATATTAACAATGTATTGAAGTTACCGTGGAAGGGTATACCAAGTGGGAATTTAGTATGGACAATTCACCTAAACAGCACATCTTTGGAGTGTGGGAGGAAACCCAAGCTCCAAGAGGAAATCCATGCAGGCATAAGAGAATGTATAGACTCCGCACAGGGAAAGATCCAAGCTAGATGCCCAATCCGGTCCCCAATCCTGTGAGGCAACAGTTCTATCCATTGTGCCTATGCTGCTCATACATGAATGATTTCACATCCTTGGCTTACATGTCTGTCTATTGCTGTTCTCCCTTATTTGATTACCTTGTATTCTCGGCGTTGATCTCATGTACCAGCTTCTTCTTCCACAACTTCTCCTTCTTGTTGTAATTTCCTTGTATCCTCCTTCTCCATCTCTGTCGGCTCCCTCATTGGCATTTGTTAGGGAAAAACTGTGTGCGTGAGTGTTTACTTGTGTGTTTGTGTGTGTCTGTGTGTGTGTGTGGTGGGGTGGGGGGTAGGTGGTGAGGGTTGGTGTGGAGGTGGGGGTGTTTGGGGATTTTTAACTCACCTTTGGTTCTGTTTAGAGTTTTTTTTAATTGGATTGTCTGGCTTTTGATTGTGTTTAATGAGCCTAGTAGCTTGTGACCTGTTAATATGTTGATCCCAGTTGACATGTAATTTGTGTTTGTGGTGGTTTTCCAGTTGTTTTATGTTCCCTTATTCCTTCCAATAGTATATGCTTGGGTGTGATATTAGTTTCCATTCATTATTTACCGTTCATGTGCTCTGGGTTGTTGATCTGTTAGGTCCTCATCTATCCCTATTGTTGTGTGATTTATGTGTTCTCATGCCCTGTGTTTAGACCATTAGGGAATAACATTCTCATTTTATAGATCCTCCCCTCCCCTGATCATTTTATTTCTGCTGTGGTCCAATGAACAATGTCTAGTCCTATAATAAGACTTCAATGTCATGTTGCATGGAATGCCTGTTTATGGAATTGTTTTCCTTTGTCATCCAAATATCAGTGAGGTATTCAGAGAGTCTTTCCCTGAGTGTGTTGTCTGTCTCTCCTAAGTATACTATTTTGCATGTCTTATGTTGAATGGCATACACTATATACTGCGTAGGCCAAACTTGACTCTTGATTTTAGGGCTACACTATTGTTAGTGTAGTGTTTTTTTAATGTCCTCTGGTTTTACCAGGTATTCGCATATCTTGTAGTGTTTGCTTCTGCATTTTCCCTCCTTGGGTCTCTTTATCCTGCTTCTTACTAACATGTCCTTCAGATTTTTGTGTCGTTTGTAAGCTGCTACTATGTTGTAACTCTCTAAGGTTCTGCTGTCCTTTTTTTTACGTTTCCCAAGTTGCTTTTGACAATTCTACTTACTTGACTCCCCTGTGGGCCGTCTGTGATGATTAGTAGTATGATGGGTTTCCCTTCCTTTTTCTGCGCTGGCTCCCCTTTTGATCTTAGGAAGTTTGCTTTGAGATGTCTCTGTAACCATTTAGTGTGCTAACCATTTAAGCCTTTGAAAAAGGTTGTGGTTGCCTTTCTAAATCATATTTGTTGGTTGCATCTGCAATAGAAATGGGATAGATGTGATTTTACTAAGTCCCTAAATGTATGTGGTTGTTGGTCGCTGTGTGCACGTAGGTGGGCATTTGTGTCTGTGTGCTTGAAGAATACTTTAGTGGTCAGTTTGAGCGTGTTTGAATTATCCTGTGGTGATTTAAATACTGTCATGTCCAGGAACCCTATTTGGTCCCTATGTATTATGGTTTTCATTTTAATTAACGGCTGATTGTTGTTTAATGTATTGGTGAAGTCCTTCATTTCTGCCTCGGTGTGTCCATACCTCAGATATCATCCAAGTATCTGTAGTAATGTAACGGGCTTTTAGGACATTTCTTAAATGAACTGTTCTTTCATTCTGGAGATACGCTTTTTCATATGCTGGTGTAATTTTTCACCCATGGCTGTCCCCTTGACCAGTAGATATTACTTGTCATTGAATTCAAAGTAATTCGTGGTCAGTCCTAGTGCAGTAGTTGAATTATGACCTCATTGGGTCTGCCTTCCTGGGAGGAAATTCTGAAAGCGTTTCTTACTGCTCCAATTCCATTCTCTGCTTCTATGTTTGTGTACAGGCTCACGACGTCTAACAAGCACAAGAGGCTGTTTGATTTATTGTCAAAGAGTTTATTATTTGTACAAAAGTGGTAGGTGTCTTTAACGTAGCTTGGGTGTTTCCTTGATATTGAGTTCAGGAAGTAGTCAATATATTCGGGTATTGGAAGACTCACTGCCACATTCCGATACTATGTCTCTGCCTACGGGTAATGTTCCGGGTACTGTCCATGGTCCTGAGTGTTTTGTGTATTTTCGGGAGTATGTAGAAGACCCTGGGACGTCGGTGCTGGACTGCTACATATTTCATGCTTTTTATTGATAAATTTATCTGATAATAATTGATTTAGGATGTTCCCTATGATTTGCCTGGCTTCTGATAAGATGGGCCTTTCTAGTTGTTCAGAGTGTTTCCCGGTTGTGGAGTTGTTTAAGTGCTTCCAGTATGTATTGCTGTCTTTCCATGATTACAATGGGGCTACCTTTTTCTGAGGATTTATTATTATGTCTTTGCTCTCCCTCAGTTCCCTTACAGCCTGTCTTTCTGTTTTAGTGAGATTTGGTTTGCTTTACCAATTCTGGAACCTTTGCCCTTTTTTTCACTCTTGTTGCTGCAATAAATTCTAGCGTCTCCCTGCTGATTTTGTCCTTGGGTGGTTTCCAAGTGCGGTTTGGTGTGAATGGAGGAACTGTCCCACTCTCCCCCTTCAAAGAGGTCTACTAGTTTTATATTCCTGTAGAAGTCTCTGAGATCTCCTCCATTTGGCTGGGTTTCAGATTTGCTGGGGGAAAATAGGAAAGTACTTCTAAATTCCTGCAGTGCTACACAAATTAGTGGCTGCTGAATTCAATAATTTCATTTCTGTTTTCAGCACAAAAAAACGAAATGCTCATGATCTGTGAACCAAAATTTCCTTGTTATTTAGCTTGCTCCACAAATAACACTTGCTGTTATCACAACACAGATATGGGGTCTTTGCATGATTATTAAACTTTATAATTTGGCTTGCATTTGTGCATACAAAGAATAATAGTAGAAAGTGGTGATGTAATATGTTTTGTATTGAGGTATTTCAAAGTTTATTGATTGCAACATGGATTTGGTATATGTTAAGCCTTTAATAGGAGTGAAAAATGAGACTGTGACGAAGTTGGGGTCTGCGTATAAAGCTAAACTTTAAGAATGTACAGAGCTATTGCAGTGTGATGCAAAAGCGAAGTTTTGTAAGGCTGATATGGCGAAAATATTTACCCATAATTTAAAACTCCAGAAAAAATTTGATCCGAGTGTGACGCAGATGGGGCCAATAATAAAGCAGGTTGAATTAGAATGAGACATGGGGAAGACAGTTTATAAAAGGAATAAGAAACGAAACTGAAGAAATATTGATTTGGAGGAAAGAGAGAGCAAGAGGAAGCTGAAAATGATTGAATTGGGAAATGAGAGAAAACAAATTAGAATATTTTAGTTAGAGATTAAAAAGTTACAAAAAGAAAGTGAGTGCCTAAAACATTTGTTGTGCTTTTTAAAGTGGTCAGTTGCTGAGTTGATACTATTGTCCAATCTGTTCATATATGTTGGCTTCCAACAGTTCCAATATTAAGGAAGACCACAACCGCAAGCGTCTGCATTTTAACACTTTAAGAGTATAAACATGCCAACAAATCCAGCACTAAGGTCCAGGAGATTGTTGGTCTGCTGCAGTCAACTTCGAACACAGTCAATTCTTCATAGATCCTCCCCACCGCCCCCCCCCACTCCACCCCCCGACCACAATTGGTTCCAATAAAAAATCCTGTTCTAATGAAATAGCTTCAAAAAGGGGGCCTCGTTTAAAACAAAATACACACAAAGTTAGTAATCGAGGATTAGAACTCTCCAAATTTGAGATCTGGGGGAAAGAACATAGTGATTTATGGAAACGGAAACAAGAATATTAAAAAAACATACACGTTATTATTTGTAGTCAACGGAGAGCAAGGGAATTGGGATAGATGAAATTGATACCCTTCCAATCTGTGTCAGAAGTATTAAATGTTTGTAATAGAACCTTCCTGTTGAATAGTAACTGCCTGTTTACTCTTTTGACTGTTTATTAAAAATGAACAGAAGATTCTAGGCAAGACAGGAGCATGAAAATGCATTCGATGGCTTTAAAGCAGCCCCAACAGCCACACCTGAGCAAAAAGAGCTTCAGTGTACAAAACAGCTTAAGTCGGATGTTAACGCCATTGTTGGTGTATGTCAGTGCTCTGTTACAAGACAGCGAATAGGGAATTAAGAAGTATTTTGTATACTTCCCACCGAAACTTCCCATTTCCTAGACCCTAGAGTAAGAAGCAGAGCCCCTGGTGATGATCTTTTGTCATTGCAGAGCCCCGGCGATGATCTTTGCATCGTCGATGGAGATGGGAGAGGTTCCGGAGGATTGGAGGATTGCGGATGTGGTCCCTATTTTCAAGAAAGGGAACAGGGATAGTCCTGGAAATTACCGACCAGTGTGTCTGACCTCAGTGGTTGGTAAGCTGATGGAGAGGCTTCTGAGGGACAAGATTTACGAGCATTTGGAGAAGTTTAGGTTGATTAGAAATAGTCAACATGGTTTTGTAAAAGGCAGGTCGTGCCTTATGAGCTTAATTGAGTTCTTTGAAAATGTGACTGAACACATTGACGAAGGAAGAGCAGTGGACGTGGTGTACTTGGACTTCAGCAAGGCATTTGACAAGGTCCCACATGCAAGACTTCTTGAGAAGGTGAGAGGCCATGGGATCCAAGGGGCTTTGGCCTTGTGGATCCAGAACTGACTTGCCTGCAGAAGGCAGAGGGTGGTTGTGAATGGCTCTTTTTCTGCATGGAGGTCGGGCACCAGTGGAATGCCCCAGGGATCTGTTCTAGAACCCTTGCTGTTTGTCATTTTCATAAATGACCTGGATGAGGAGGTAGAGGGATGGGTGAGTAAGTTCGCCGATGACACGAAGGTCGGTGGTGTTGTGGATGGTCTGGAGGGATGTCAGAAGTTGCAGCATGACATCGACAGGATGCAAGACTGGGCGGAGAAGTGGCAGATGGACTTCAACGTGGATAAATGTGTTGGGGTCCATTTTGGCAGATCCAACGGGATGAATGAGTACACTATCAAAGGTAGGAGTCTTAGCTGTGTGGAAGAGCAGAGGGATCTTGGGGTCCGGGTCCATAAGACTCTCAAATCGGACTCCCAGGTGGAGGATGTGGTTAAGAAAGCTTACGGTGTACTGGCCTTCATTCATTGAGGGATTGAGTTCAGGAGTCAGGAGGTAATGCTGCAGCTTTATAGGACCCTTGTCAGACCACACTTGGAGTACTGTGCGCAGTTCTGGTCGCCTCACTATAGGAAGGACGTGGAAGCTATTTAAAGGGTGCAGAGGAGATTTACAAGGATGTTGCCTGGATTGGGAGGCATGCCTTATGAAGACAGGTTGAGGGAGCTGGGACTGTTCTCCCTGGAGAGACGAAGGTTGAGAGGCTACCTGATAGAGGTTTACAAGATGTTGAGAGGAATAGATAGGGTGGACTCTCAGAGACTATTTCCCAGGGCTGAAATGGTCACGACGAGAGGGCACAGATTTAAGGTGCAGGGAAGCAAGTAAAGAGGGGATGCTAGGGGAAAGTTTTTCACTCAGAGGGTGGTGAGTGAATGGAATCGGCTGCCGTCGGTGGTGGTCGAGGCAAACTCGCTGGGGTCTTTTAAAAGACTTCTGGATGAGTATATGGGATCCCATGGGATTGGGGGTTATAGATAGGTCTATGGCTGGGTAGGTTTTGATGTGTTCGGCACAATTTGTGGGCCGAAGGGCCTGTTTGTGCTGTAGTGTTCTATGTTCTAAGAAGCATTAATTTTGTGGTTTGCCTTTCACCATTTTGATGTTTCCGACAATTTCACACAGACAGTCATAGATGCTAATCGCAATCTATTGAGGCATCTGAATAGATTTTGATTCCCCATTGACAGAATGTTCTACTGGAGTTTATAATTACACCTGTTAAAACTACGAATTATATATGCCAACCACAATTGTAGATTTGGCTGCAAGAAGAAATTTGAATGCGGCTGCGCTTTCACGAGTTTAAATTTCAAAAGTAGTTAGCTATTGGATAAGTGGAGAATGGACTGTAATGAACTACAGATTCGAAACGTGCATATTTTTTCATGTTTGATAAACGTATTGACAGGGATAACATGTAATTTGAATGCAGTTGACAGGAAAGTTAGCACTGCTGCCTCACAGCGCCAGAAATCCGGGTTTGACTACTGCCTTGAGTGACCGTCGTATGAAATCTGCAAGTATTCCCCATGCTTGTGTGGGTTTCATTCGGGTATTCCGGTTCCTTCCTTCAGCCCAAATATGTGCATTTTAGATGGATTGACTAAATTACCCCATGTTGTCTAAAGACGTGTGGGTTAGATGGATTAGCCATGGTACCCGCATGGGGTCATGGGGATAACGTGAGCGTGAACCTGTGTAAGATGCTGTTCTGTACGGGCGGGGCAAACCTGCTGGGTCTTTTGCAATTGTAGAGATTCTATGATTTAATGATAAATTGGACTGAGACAATTATATAATCATTCAGGAATTATGACGGTTCATGTTTTTATTGTGAGAAGGTAAGTGTCACGATAGAAATTATTAGGTTCAATATTTTGGTGGAACATTGTGTTATTCTATGCCACAAGGTTGTCGGTATGCCTGTATGTAAACAATGTGATTGAGTTGGAGACAGGATGTCTGGGTAGTTGAGAAATGAAAGACGTATGCTAAAAAGCATACATCCGTTTTGAAGGTATGTCAAGTGAACGGATTTAAGTTAATAAACAATGACAACAATTGGATTAGGAGACTAGTGAGTATCTTTGTTTTCAGATGTTAGAAAGCAACTGGAAGAGAAGAGTTTTTCGATTTGAAAAATGTCATTACCAAACAATGGGATTCTTACTGAATTATATTTGGCATGAAGTTGGGGAAATAAAAAGCATGCAAACGATTGTTTATATTTTACCCAAGTTCAGTTCAGAGAGATGTTGAGGACAATGCAATTGAAGGCAAAAGCTATACATTGAACAATATTTTGAGCTTTATTGGCGTGGCTGTGCAAGACCGTAGGTAGCTCTATGTCCGGAGAAAGAACTGTGAAAATGCAACATTTGAACAAGACATCCAGCTAAGCCAGATATTAGGTGATCTAATAGTAAAGTGATAGTGTCACCTGACTAGTAATCCGGAGACCTAGGGTATTGTCCTGGGGACACAAACAACGGGGATTTGATGACATTTGAATTCAATAAAATAGATCTGGAATTAAAAGTCTAACATGGAGTTGTCATAAAATGTATAGATGGTTCAGCATTGCCCTTTCGGGATGGAAATCTACTGTTCTTTGGTGTCTCTCATTTAACGGGCAGAAATGTTGCTAGAGAGACTACATCCCATGCAAGGATAAAAAGAAACACACTCACCTAAACACAAACAACATTAACATGTGCACACAGCTGCAGAAAAAGGAATATTTTTATGCACACTTATACACACAGGAATGCATCCAGTGAGACAAATAGATACATGAACTCACATTATTTTGCATACAGTCAGCTAAACGCAGAATCACAGGCAGATATATGATTACCCATACAGAGGCAAACCCACTCACACAAACAATTTTAGGTACATATCCAAACGTGCATGAACACACTCACACGTACAAAAAAGGGCAATCAAATGAACACACACAAGAACACAGCAAAACACCTACATGCAAACACACACACACAAAAGAATGCACACAGACAGACATGCGCAAACATGAACAGAACAAACACACACAGAAAGAATCAGAAACACACGCTGGAACGTACACACACGCACTCATACACAAAAGAATGCACTCATACACAAACACACGCTGGAACATACACAAACACACGCTGGAACATACACACACGCACTCATACACAAACACACGCACTCATACACAAACACACGCACTCATACACAAACACACGCTGGAACATACACACACGCACTCATACACAAACACACGCTGGAACATACACACACGCACTCATACACAAACACACGCACTCATACACAAACACACGCACTCATACACACACACACACACACACACACACACCTCTCACACACGCACATACCAACACAAAACAAAGTCGCACATTTCCTGCTCTTTTCTCAATAGCCAAGAAAATTCAAAAGCTTATCAGCTGCAGGTCAGAGGCATGTAATGGTAGATATACTATGATGGATTCCTGTTGCTACTGGATACAAGTTAAGCTCCAATTAACTAAAACAGACCTTTAGTTGACAGCCACTGAGTAACTTTCTGAAATCTGTGTCAAGTCTTTTTGAAACACTTGATACATTAATATCTGACCGATCTGATCTAAACATGTCGATAACTATCATTGTGCATCCCAATGACATGGCCAGTGAGGGGGAAATAGGGAAATAACTTTATGTTACATGAGGGGAGGAGGGGGCTTTGAATAGCTGAAAGATGCGATTTTCATTGATATGTTTAATGAACGGGAGAAGATGGCTAATTGGAGGGAGAAGATCTTGAAGGAATCCGATGACAAGAATTTCAATCTTAAATGGAACCCGATCAGCAGCTAATGTAGACCACTGAGAAAAGGGTTGAAGGGTGAAAGAGATTGGCTTTGTGTTCTGGTATGGAAAACAGAGACATGGATTAAATTTATTTCCGCAGCTAGGTAGGCAGGGCTCAGCGAATAGGAAAAGTAGAGTCAATGTTTTACATCGACACAGCTGAGAGTTGGGACAGCATACCTATAGAGAGAGCTCAATAGCATGGTGTGGTAGCAAATAGCTCTCGGCAATGGAGAAGATATATATTTGGAACTCAGCTCAGGGAAAATGGGGTTGCAGATTGTGAGGGGTCTGGTTCGGTTTCAATTTTTGTCCAGGGAGGAAAGTAGATGAAGAAGGGAGTTTTGCTCAGGGCTGGAGATGATGGATGGGGTCTTCCTAATATTTGAATGACAAGGACAGTGACACAAGGAATCGTTGTACAAATGTCTAACAGCATCATGTAAACACTTATCAGAGACAGCAGAGCACACAGAGAGGAGAGATTCAATTAACAGAATGACAGGAGCATCACTTATGGCCGGTAGCCTTAGAAACTGGACACAAATAAAATAAACAAATAACAAAAGCAAAAAATAGAGCTGGCAAGAAGGGTGTTACAGATAAATATGTTGTTTTGAACTGTCTTCGTGAGAAAATGGTGAGAAAACAAACAAAGAAAATTACAGCAAGGAACCGGACGTTTGGCCTTTCATGCCTGCACCAACCATCCTGCCAGCCTGAACTAAAAGCCCCTACCCTTCCAGGGACCATATCCCTCTATTTCCATCCCAAGCATGTATTTGCCCAGAGGCCTCTTAAAAATCACTCTTGTCTGAACTTCCACTACCTCCTTCGGCAGTGAGTTCCAGACAACAACCACTCTTTCTGCAAAACACTTGCCTTATATATCTCTTTTAAAACTTACCCCTTGGACATTAAACATATTTCCCTTGTTAATGACTCTTCTACCCTGGGAAAAAGCTTCTGACTATCCAATCTGTCCATGCCCCGCAGAATCTTATACATTTCTATCAGGCTGCCCCTCAACCTCAGTCATTCCAGTGAAACCAAAGCATGTTTCTCCAACCTCTCCTCATTGGTAATGACCTCTATACCAGGGAACATGATGGTAAGTCTTTTCTATATCCTCTGCACACCTTTCTGGCAGTGGGGTGACCAGAGTTGATAAGTATATTCCAAGTGCAGCCCTAAACAGGGTTCTATAAAGCTGCGACATGACTTACCAACTTTTGAACTCAATGCAGAATTCAAGCATGCCATCTGCCTTCTTGACTTTCTTGTCCATCTGTGTTGCCACTTTCAGTATGTATCAGTACACCCAGATCCTTCTGCCAATACTCGTAAGGGTTCTGTCATCCAAAGTATATTTGCCATCTGTAATAGCTTCTCAATTAAATTCCATCTGTCATCTCCCCTCCCAAGTCCAACTAATCTATATCCTGCTGTATCCTCTGATGGACTTCATCATTATCTGCAGTTCCACCCATCTTTATGCTGTCCGCAAAATTATTAATCAAAGCTGTTACATTTTCCTCCAAATCATTTATATACTTAGAAACAGCAAAGGTACCAACACTGATCTCTGATCAATGCCAGTAGTCACAGCCCCCATTCAGAAACGCACCATCCACTGTTACCTGTATCTTCTGTGACCAATCCACTTCTGTATCCATCTTGCCAGCTAATACAAAGAACAAAGAACAACACAGCACGGGAAACAGGCCCTTCGGCCCAACGAGCCCACGCCACTGTCCTAATGTCTTAATGACATATAGAGACCAATATAGGGACAATTTGTTACGCAATCAGCCTAATCTCTGATCCCATACAATTTCACCTTCTATACCAACCTGCTGTGAGGGAAGTTGTCAAAGGTCTTACTGAAGTTCATGTAGACAATATCCACTCCCTCCGTCATCAATCATCTTTGTCATTTTCTCGAACAAACTCAATAAAATTAGTGAGACACGACCTCCCTTCACAAAACCATGTTGCCTCTCGCTAATATATAATTATTTCCTAGTGTGAGTAAGCCCCATCTTGAAGAATCCGCTCCAATAATTTCCCTACCACTGATGTAAGGCTCACCAGCTTGTCATTATCTGGATTATCTTTGCTAACCTTCTTAAACAAAGGAATGTGGTTGGCTATTCTCCAATTTTCTGGGGCTTACCCGGTAGCCAGTGAGGATACAAAGATTATCTCAAAGCTTCAGCAGTTTCCTCCCTTGCGCCTCTCATCCCATCAGGCTCTGGGGATTTCTCGACCTTACCATTTTCCAAGATTCCCAATGCCTCCTCTTTTTTAATCTCAACATAACACCATCTATCTCCGCACCATTACCCAGACGCATCAACCATCCAGGTCCTTCACTTTCAAGAATACTGAAGCAAAGTACTCATTTAATTCCTTACCCATTTCCTCCAGTTCCATGTATAGATTCCCTTCCCTGCCTTTTTTGGGCCAAACTTTTCCCTGGAAAGCATCTTGCTATTTATATATGTGTAAAAAGCCTTGTCATTTTCCTTAATTCTACTGGCCAATGAACTTCCGTGACCGATTTCAGTCCTCCTGACTCCTTGCTTAAAATTATTTCCACTTTCCTTGTATTCAACACTTGTTTTGTGTGGTCCCACCATCCTGGCCTTGACAAATATTCCCTTTTTCTTTTTGATGAGGCTCATAGTGTCTCTTGTTATCAGGGTTTCCAAAATTGCCATATCTATCCTTCATCCTTACAGGAATATGCCAGTCCTGAATTCTTATCAACTTACACTTGAAAGCCTCCCACATGCCAGATATTGATTGGCCATTAAGCATCTACCCCCAATCCACATTCTTCAATTCCTGCCTAATATTGCTTTAATTAGACTTCCCACCTTCACCTGAGGAGGGCACCTATCTTTATCCACCAGCACCTAAAAGATTACTAATTGTTGTCGATGTTCTCGATCTGCTCTGCTGCTCAAACATCCATCATGTGCCCTGACTCATTCCACAATACCAAGTCCAGTATGGCCCCTTCCCTCGTTGAACTATCTACATACTTCTCCAAGTAGGTGAATACTTTTAAGGAATGAACATATAATTTCCTGGCTAACACGAGGGAAATAGTTTATGGCAGAAGGCAGGATGCAGATTTGAGGACACTATCAGATCAGCCATGATTGTGTCAAATAGTCGAGCAGTCTCTGGGAGCCTGATCCATGTTGGGACTTTCACATGCTTAGTGAATCGAAATTTGGATGCAAAGACTTACCGGGAAGAGCAACAATTGCCAGGATCGGGTAGTAACCCAGTTGAATAATCATCAGCACATATCGGATCCGCCACCCTAATGATATCCAATCTTGAGAAAGCCAGTATAGAGATTCTGATAGAGTCCTGTCCATTGTTCTATTATTCCAATCTATTGTCCCAAGCTTCTGGTCAGCTGTTTCAATACTCCAATCTTCATTTATCTGATTCGTTATAGGATTTCTATTCATTGTTCTCTGATTCTGTTGCTGTCCCTCTCTCTGCCACCGCTGATCTCTGTTAATCTCAGAGTTCGTGATGCCACAGACAGTATGGGATTGCACGTTACAATGCCGTGCTTATAAAGAGAAGAAAACATTCTGGAGAAACAATTAAGTTCCATGGGGACAGATATCAATTACCGTCAATGAAAAAAAAACAGAATCAGTTAACCCCTTTCAATCAAACACATATTTATATCACATTGAAATAGAACATTTTCCATGTCCAAGTGGGTTGTGTAACTGAGGGAAAGAGAGGTGGAGAGAGCAGAGTTACTGAGCATAACTTTTAATTCCTCCTGAGATGTGGGAGAGGTTCCAAAGGACTGGAGGGCAGAAAGGGTTCCAATCTCTTTACATCAGGAGAGAGGGTTAAACATTGGAAATACACGAGGTTTCAATATACTGTCATGGGAGCACTGGAGAAAGATTTTCATTTTATGATCTGCGAAAAAATGCTTTCAATGTGGAAAATATGGTACATTTTTCAATGTACATGTGCACTTCGATGAGAATTGCTAGCTGAAAAGCTTGATGTAGTTCCTTGACGAAGTAATAGAGATGGAAATGCAATGGGGATTGGTAATGACGAGAGCATGGTGAAAGTTCTGTTTATGGGCTTTGAAAGTGTGTGATCAGTTATACTCTAATGCAGTGCTCAAGTAAGCTGAAACACATAGATTTAATGACTGACAGGGTAGATGCGATATTGATCAATGAGCACAATATAGGGGGAAGTGAATGATGCTGTTTTCGAACTGGAGGGGAATTTAATATGACATTCCCGATGAATCAGTATTATACTGCTCAATTTCATTTAATATTAACTGAAAACATGTAAAGTTTGTAATTTCAATATTTGCAATCAATGAAAAATGCTAAACAAAGCAACAAAAACAGGATTTTGAAGGAGACATTGGAAATGGTGGAATGCAGTGTTGATTCCTCAGCAGCATTTTGTCTCAGTCCACCTATAGCATTTTTGGAAATATGTCAGGACCTTAGAGAATTTGTAAAATACCAATGAGATGGGAAGCGGCTAGAAGGGGGCGACATCAGAGTATGACAATGGTTAGCACTGTTGCTTCAAAATGCCAGGGACTCGGGTTTGTTTCCGGCCTTGGGTGACTGTATGTCTGGAGTTTGAAAATACCCCCCATGCGAGCCTATATTTCCTCCAATTGCTCCGATTTCCAGCCGCAGGCAAAATTTGTGCAGCTTTGGTGGACTGCTCATTGCCCCTGTGTGTCCAAAGATCTATAAGTTAGG
Source organism: Sphyrna mokarran (assembly GCA_024679065.1). Taxonomy (NCBI): domain Eukaryota; kingdom Metazoa; phylum Chordata; class Chondrichthyes; order Carcharhiniformes; family Carcharhinidae; genus Sphyrna; species Sphyrna mokarran. The sequence goes on along the minus strand of JAGIQG010000013.1, from coordinate 79,260,216 downwards.
TTGTGTAGCCATATTCAATTCACCGAGTTACTTCAAGGCAGGGGGCTGGGACTGGGTGGGATGATTTTTCGGAGATTCAGTGTAGAGATGGATTGACCTCCTTCTGCAATGTGGGGATTCTATGGATCTATGGCAACAACATTCATTTCCAAAGAAATGCTGAGGAAGTGGGGATTGTTTTCCTTAGAAAGGTTGGGTTAATAGAAACATAGACAACCAGGATGGGATCTGATGGAGTCAATATGGAGACTTTTGTTGAAAAATGAATCAGAAATACTTTGAATTTATTTGGCAAAGGATCAGGGAGAAGACAAGGGCATCTTTTTGTTTATGCGGTGCGTTATTATAATCTGAAATGCGTTGCCTGAAACACTGGTGGTACGAGATTTGATAATGACTTTCAAAGTCCAATTGGATTCAGACTAAAAATGCTAAGTTCACTGTTTGGATGGCTCTTGAAAGAATTCCCTAAACTCTCTTCTCCAATGATCCTCTAAATAAACTTAATCAATTTGCATTTCATGCGTAAACCTGATAATCAGTTGGTTTTTGAACTAGACGCTAGGCTTATGTGTTCCCTGACGCTGTCAAGAGTGGGAACACTAGCACAAAAGTTTCATGAGCCAAAGAGTTGGGCCATATCTGCCTTACACATCTGTGTTGGATTGGAGAGATATCTAATGATGAGATGCAGAATGTCGATGGGAATTCTAACAATTATGTAGAGCTATTAACATCTCTTGGGCAATTGGCCTGCATTATCAACCATCAGAGAACACCATTTAATTCATCATCTCCCAGTGGTTCTGCTCGGGTAGACATTTCAAACTGCCAGACCCATCCTTACAAACACACCACAACTCCAGTGGAACACAGTCATACCCATGCCTAACCATGGTTTACCTCCCCCCAAGGCCCCTATATGACTTGCCCCTCTTCCAAACTATGCAACTGACTCTCAGACCTGACCTGAATCCCCACAATTAGGATTAGCCCAACCCCAAACCATCAGACTCACCCAACAGCAGGAATCAACTACCCACTCAATCCTACCTCCGAAGCGACAAGAACTCCTTCAACCATAATGCGGTGGGGAACCATCCAGGCCCTGAAAGCCCAGTCTCTCCCGCTCATCTGCATCTGGATCACCCCCTTCTCCCGCCTTCCTCTCCCCTCCAAACTCTTGATCTGACCCACAATTTCCCAAACCACAACCGGACATAACAGATTTCTTGAGCCACCAATTTGTCTCCCCCCCCACAACCTCCACCCACCCCCTGCCTGACCAGATTATGCACTCCTGGATGTGACTAACCCAGTGGCCCACCATCCAATATTTTAATTTTCATCATCCTCTCCATAAATTTCGACCCTATGACCGACTCCTCACCCGTCCCCCTCACCTCCTTCCCTCTCACGATCTCCAATCACCTCAAAGTATATCCACTTAGCATGCAGACTTAACTTTTCCCTGGCATGGATCAGATATTTAACCGTATATGCTTTACGGCAATCTGTGGGGCAAAAACATCCACCCTCATTCGATGGCTCTTGCACAGGGCCGCTGGACCTACTGTACGTCAACCGGCCTGTCAAACGAGAAAGGGACAGAAGAAATTTGCAGCAGTGAAATGTATCTGGATTCTGACCGCCACTCTGTAGAAGTTGTTGAGCCTAGAAGTAGTCTTATTGACCTGAACTGGTTTCATTCAATGAATTACGAACCCATACGTTTTATTCATCTTTGATTTTGATGTGTTTTTCAGGATATTGGAGATCTCGAGAAGCCAAGCAATATTGACACATTCTTAAATACACAGGGAAAAGGGGCATTTATTTTGAAGGACTGCAATCAAAAAGACAATTATAGAAATATTTCAATATGATGAAGTTATGATGAAGTACTGGTGACATATGATCGAAGTCAGAAAATGTGTAGCTTGAATGAGGTCCAGTGGAGGTTTTGGTGTTTTGCCCTAAAATCCAAATTCTACCTTCTCACCAAAGCCTCTTTTCTCAATTGTGTCCATTGTAGGAATGACTTCTCTGCACAAAGAAACATGTACATTAACAAAACAAACACAAGCAAATTAACTTTGGGAACGTAGTTTCCTTATTTCATCTGCCCAAGGTACACAATCCAGGACAGCACAGAGTCAATTACAGAGTGAAGCTCCCTCTACAGTGTCCTCATCAAACACATACAGCATATAGACAGCACAGTGATGGGTACAGAGTGAAGCTTCCTCTATATTTCACATCAAACACTCCCAGGACAGGACAGGGTAAGGTATGGAGAGAAGCTCCCTTAACGCTCTCCCCATCACTCCCAGACTGGTATGACACAGGTTTCGATATAGAATACCATTCGCCCTACACTGTTTCCATGTAACACTCCAAGGACAGGAACAACGCAGGGTTAGATACAGAGGAAAGCTCCCTCAATACTGTCCCCATCAAACACTCCCAGGACAGGGACAGCACGGGGTTAGATACAGAGTAAAGTTCCCTCTACACTGTCCTCATCAAGCGATTCCAGGACAGGGACAGCACGGAATTAGATACAGAGTAAAGTTCCCTCTACACTGTCCTCATCAAGCGATCCCAGGACAAGTACAGCATGGGATAAGCAGTAAAATTCTTTCTACGTTTTCCCCATCAAACACTCCCGGGGCAGATCCACCACGGGGTTGGATACAGAGTAAACCTCCTTCTATACAACCCCCATCAGGCACTTCAAATACAGGTACATCACTGGGCTAGATACAGAGTGAATCTACCTGTACACTGCCCCATCAAGCATGCCCAGGACAAGTCCACAGATATATAATAAAACTCCCTTTACACTATCCCCATCAAACACACCCAAGACGGTTACAGAATGCGTTAGATACGAAGTCTCTTCATAAAACGTTCAAATGTAAAGATACCGAACTTGGTTAGATGCTGAAAAAACACCCTTTACTCTGTCCAGATCAAGCACTCATAGGAAGTGTACATAAAAATGTTTTATGCAGACTATAAATCCTTCGACAAACTGTCCCTCCCAAAACAAAAAAACACTCAAACTGCATATATAAGTATGGATTTAGATACAACCGCTGTGCCACCATGCCACCCCACTTGAAAAGGAATAGCGGACGCAAGTATTGGTATAAAAGGGAAGGCTGAAAGTTATATAGCTTTAGGGAAACATTCTAGCAAATAATGATGGTTTTTTTGATGCAACTAATTAATATTTAACAGGAATATAATTCCATGAAAGAAGCAAAAATACTGCAGATGCTAGAATCTGAAACAAAAACAGAAAATGCTGGAAAATTTTGGAAGGTAAGGTAGCATTTATGGGGAGAGTGTGAAGTCAGCATTTCTAGTCTGATGGCCCTTGGTCAGAAAATAACCCAGTAACTATGGCCAGGATACTATCACCCAGATCTGTACAAGTTATCATTGGGTCCAATAGAGCGAATAAAACTTGCCATCCTTATCCTATGGACTCTACATGCGATGCACATGATCAGGAAGATTGGTTGAACTGTCCACGGGAACTGAACCAGCAAACCTGGCAGGTCAAGAGGAATTACAAATTTGCAAGAATTGTTGGATTCACCTTGAAAGGTCATGATGAAAGTGGTGGTGGGTAGCAGAGGGAAAGAGAGAGGAGACTGAATGGGGGAGGAAGGAAGGGATGACCACTGAGTCAGGGCGAGAGATTGTTTCTACATTATGGGGCGACCACGGCAGAGCAGTATATTTATTATTTTCAGGATTACTCTGCGTTCCAGCATTGTGCACATCCCTTCTAACTGAAATAGTTTGAAAGCTGCAGGTGGTGGGGCTGAGGGCCTCTTCCTTTTCATTTCAACCTCAAATTTTCCCTGGTGTTCTCTCTTCCCTCTGATACTACTAGCCAGCAGCTCAAATACTGATAGTGTGAAGATCAGAGGCTGATGGAGAGCTGGAATAGGCACAAATTGACCGACGCGCATCAGTGGGTTGCAACCGACAAGGGGGAAAGTGCACCTTGCGTGTCAGATCAGCCAAGCTCCAGCTCCCTAACGATTGATGATACCAAGGACTGAGCATGAAAGCGAATGGGTGTGTGTAGGCACACGGAAATGGTTTGTGTTTTCGCCCACGTGTCAGAAAATCAGGACTCAAAAATCAAGCATAGCAGAGGAGAGACACACCAATTCGAAACCGGGCATATTGAAGAGTTTCAAACTCTTTGAATTCTCCTTTGGATGATGGTCAGTGAATTTATGAGAACAGTCACGGCTCAGCTCTGATACAATGTCTGAAAGTATTGGAGCACAAACCTCCTTTTGTTTCCCAGAAGGACAGCATCTGTTCTCAATTTACTTCACCCCACCGGTGTCTTTTGTTGTTGCAGACATCTGCTGCCCGAATGGGGATCGTGGTGTGGGAATCTCTGCCTCAGAGCACATATCCTGGCAAGAGCCTCGCCAAAAAATGCATTTGTATCGGTTTAGCTCAGTTGGCTGGATAGTTGGTTAGTGATACAGAGCGACACTAACAGCAGAGGTACTGTTGCCGTGCAGGCTGAGAGTATTCGTAAAATCACGCAACCACAATCTTGCCTCGCACTTGAGGTGTGATGGTTAAATCACTATCAGCGTAAGCTGTCATGGACAAGCGAGGGTGGGGGGCCTGAATGTATTTTCTGATGTTCAGAAGAGTTAAAAAAGACCTGATTCAAACATACAAGCCCCTAAGAGGATTGACAGGGTAGGTGTTGCAAGAATGTTTGTCTTTGTGCTGAGAACTCTTGAGAAGATGGATGGAAAGCTATTGTTTTCCCCTTGGGAAAATCACAATATGTGCCAACAGTAGGGATTAGCCAATTTTAGGCAGAGAATAGATTTAAAAAAACATCTCTCAGTGTATTATGACCTTCTTTACCGGTTGGTGGAAACATAGGTTTTGAATAATTTGAATTCTTCGTAGGTAGCTTCTTGGTTAACAGGGAAATGAAACGTTATAGATATGTGGGAATTTGGAGTTGGATGTTGTGACCATATCAGCCAAAAATATATTAAATTGTGTAACAGGATCCGTGGACAGAGTTGCCTGGGTTCTGCTCCAAATACGCGTGTTCCAATGTTTCCGGCACCCCATCTTGGTCAGACATGACTGATTACTTATCAGTATGGGTCAAAAGCCTGAAACCTGTTGTGAAACTGCATTGCTAGTGCACTTACACCAAATCCAACGATAGTTCAAGATGTAGTTCGATCATGTTCGCTTGGCAACGAGAGAAGGAATGTCGGGCCATCTGCTTCACCCTCACGCAGATAACCCATATACATGAATGAGGAATGAAACCAATGTTTATAGTGAATTTAGCAATCGAATACATGTCATGTGTGTGATCAGCATCCAGCCTGGTGCTGCAATTAACAATTTGGTTGGCTCACAGTCTCTTGTGTTTCTTTGCCTTTTCCGCCTTCATCAGACAATAAGCTCTATCATTGGTTGAAAACCTTTCTGAACATCATTGCATGCATAATATATGAAGTTAATGACTTCTGCAGTTGGCAGTTATATAATTTATTGCCCTCACCAGCCCCCAGTCCCATCCTAACACCTCATGCCCAAAAAACATGTGCACATCCCATCCCCCTTCCCCGCTTTGCTGTTTCAAAGTAGTTGTCCAAATCCACCTGGCAGAATTAATGAATATTTTGAAAGTCAAAAATGCATCCACTTGGACCAATCTTTGAGGAAGTGCATTGCAGATTAGGGCAAGCAGCTGTACACACTGTTTCCTTGTCTTCTTTTCAGTTCTTTCTCGATCACATTCAACACAATCTAAACCAATCCTGATTTTAATTGCAGCAGTCAAACTTTCACTTTAGCTGATCGACTCGAAGAGAAGCAATCTCAATTTCTACTGTGTCTCCATTTGATCAAAATCTATCATCACTGCCCCCATTGTAATAAATCATCCATGAACCTTTATGAACAACATGGTGTTCTTTCGGAATCATGCCGGCACGAATTCAGCGCACGGCTGGAGTTCTGATGAAAAAGGGGTAGGGTCATAGAGTCATAGAGGGTTACAGCATGGAAACAGGCCCTTCGGCCAACTTCTCCATGCTGCCCTTTCTTTTTTAAACCCTAATCCCAATTGCCCGCATTTGCTCCATATCCCTCTATACTCATTTTACCCATGTAACCCTCTGAATGCTTTTTAAAATATAAAATTGTATCCACCTTCACTACTACCTCTGGCAGTTTGTTCCAGACACTCACCACCCTCTGTGTGAAAAGAAGGGCTCCTCTGGACACTTTTGTATCTTTCCCTTCTCACTTTAAACTTATGCCCTCTATTTTAGACTCCTACACCTTTGGGGAAAAATGATTGACCAATTAGCTGATCTGTGCCCCTCATTATTTTATAGACCTCTATAAGATCACCCCTCAGCCTCCTACACTGCAGTCAAAAAAAGTCCTGTCCTTATAACTCAATCCATCAAGTCCTAGTAGCATCCTAGTAAATATTGTCTACATTCTTTCTAGTTTAATAATATCCTTTCTATAATAGTGATCAGAATTGCACGCATTGGCCTTATCAATGTCTTGTACAACTTCAACAAGACATTCCAACTCTTGTATTCAATGTTCTGATCTTTGAAATCAAGCATGCCGAATACCTTCATCACCAAGCATGCTGAATGCCTCTGTCCACCTGTGACTCCATTTTCAAGGAGCCGTGGACATTTACCCCGAGATGTAGCTATTGTGTAACTCTCCCCAGTGCTCTGCCATTGACTGAATAATTCTTGCCCTGGTTCAATCTACCAAAATGCATCACCACACATTTGTTTAAATTAAACTTCATCTGCCATTCATCAGTCCACTGGCCCAATTGATCAAGATCTCTTTGCAATTTCTTCACTGTCCACTATGCTACCAACCTTAATGTCATCTGCAAACTTACTAACCATGCCTCCTTTATTCTCATCCAAATGATGAATACAAATGGCAAATAATAGTGGACCCAACACTGATCTCTGAGGCACACCGCTGGTCACATGCCTCCAGTTGGAAAAACAACCATCTACAACCATTCTCTTGCTTCTGTCAAAAGCCAATTTTATATCATTTAGATACCTCAGCCTGGATCTCATGAGATTTAATCTTATGCAACAACCTACCATGTTGGACTTTGTTGAACGCCTTATTAAAGTCCATGTACACAACATCAACAGCACTACCCTCATCTATCTTCTTGGCTACCCCCTTCAACAAAGTCTATCAAACTTGTGGGTCAAGTTTTTCTACTCATAAAGCCATACTGACTCTCCCTAATTAGTCATTGAGTCTCTAAATGCCTGTAGATTCTGTCTCTCAAAATACCTTCCAACAATTTACCCAACACAGATGTGAGATTCACTGGCCTGTAGTTCCCAGGCTTTACCCTATAGCTCTTCTTAAACAAAGGCACATAGGAAACTTGCCTTTATCAAGCAATATATACAAAAGTGGGGAATTAATGTTAGAATTGTATCGAACTTCGTTGAGATCACAGCTCGAGTAATGTGTGCAGAGCTGGTTGCTACATTATCGGGAGGGTGTGATTTCACTGGAGCGGGTGCAGAAAAGATTCACCAAGATGCAGCCTGGAATTAATCTATGAAGAGAGGTTGGATAAAATTTGGAAATCTCAGTAACTATGTGCCAACTGAGGAAGCTTCAAAAAGGAGCCATCGCCAAGTCCAATCAGACATCATCTACCAATGATAATTTCAGTTCCTCAGGCATAATAAGCAGAAGGTCAGTTCTCCGAAAGGTCTGGGCATTTCCTTAGGGGACACTCTCTGTCTGGGTCCATGTATCCTGCTGCCGGGAAACATTTTCCAGAAAACTGATTTATGGCTTTGTGGAGTTTATTATATTCCTTCCATTTTTTTTGGCGCAAAATGCCCTGGGAATTTTTCATAGGATTCACTCACATTTCTCTCGGTGTTCTGGCGTCCTGGAAGAATATTATGGGGACAACTTTGAGGCAGCTTTACTCAGTGTCTAATCCCGTGGTCCTAGAATGTTGGATGCGGGCATTTTAGAAGTAATTTTACTTTGCATTTAACCCCATGAACTGAGGGCATTGCTGGGTGAGAGAGCATTTTCCTCTTCGTCTAACTGGTTGTTGTAACTGCCCTGGGATTGTTTGATGGCAACAGTGCACTCGGGTGCTGGACCTGGCCTGGGAATTTTTGATGGGGTCTTGGGAGCGGGACCGCTACTCTTTATCTAGCCCTTTGTTATACTTGTCCTGAGACTGTTTGTTCGAGGATAGTGTAGAGGGAAATGTCCATTGAGTGTTTACAGTGTACCATGCTCTCGAGTATTTGATGGGGAAAGTGTAGAAAGAAATCTACTGTGTATCTAACCCCATGCTGTACTTGTCCTGGAATTGCTTGATGGGCACAGTGAAGAGGGAGATTTCTTTTGTATCTAACCCTATGTTGTTCTTGTCTTTGTTTACATGGAAACAGTATAGGGCGAGCGGTATTTTATATCGAACTCTGTGTCATACTAGTCCTGGACTGTTTGATACGAACAGTGTAGAGGGAGCTTTACTCTGTATCTAACCCCGTGCTGTACCTGTCCTGGGAGTGTTTGATGGGGGACAGTGTAGAGGGAGCTTTACTCTGTATCTAACCCCGTGCTGTACCTGTCCTGGGAGTGTTTGATGGGGACAGTGTAGAGGGAGCTTTACTCTATATCTAACCCCATGCTGTACCTGTCCTGGGAGTGTTTGATGGGGGACAGTGTAGTGGGAGCTTTACTCTGTATCTAACCCTGTGCTGTACCTGTCCTGGGACTGTTTGATGGAGACAGTGTAGAGGGAGCTTTACTCTGTATCTAACCCCGTGCTGTACCTGTCCTGGGAGTGTTTGACGGGGGACAGTGTAGAGGGAGCTTTACTCTGTATCTAACCCCGTGCTATACCTGTCCTGGGAGTGTTTGATGGGGGACAGTGTAGAGGGAGTTTTACTCTCTATCTAACCCCGTGCTGTACCTGTCCCGGGAGTGTTTGATGGGGGACAGCGTAGAGGGAGTTTTACTCTCTATCTAATCCCGTGCTGTACCTGTCCTGGGAGTGTTTGATGGGGGACAGTGTAGAGGGAGCTTTACTCTGTATCTAACCCCGTGCTGTACCTGTCCTGGGAGTGTTTGATGGGGGACAGTGTAGAGGGAGCTTTACTCTGTATCTAACCCCGTGCTGTACCTGTCCTGGGAGTGTTTGATGGGGGACAGTGTAGAGGGAGCTTTACTCTGTATCTAACCCCGTGCTGTACCTGTCCTGGGAGTGTTTGATGGGGGACAGTGTAGAGGGAGCTTTACTCTGTATCTAACCCCGTGCTGTACCTGTCCTGGGAGTGTTTGATGGGGGACAGTGTAGAGGGAGCTTTACTCTGTATCTAACCCCGTGCTGTACCTGTCCTGGGAGTGTTTGATGGGGGACAGTGTAGAGGGAGCTTTACTCTGTATCTAACCCCGTGCTGTACCTGTCCTGGGAGTGTTTGATGGGGACAGTGTAGAGGGAGCTTTACTCTGTATCTAACCCCGTGCTGTACCTGTCCTGGGAGTGTTTGATGGGGACAGTGTAGAGGGAGCTTTACTCTGTATCTAACCCCGTGCTGTACCTGTCCTGGGAGTGTTTGATGGGGGACAGTGTAGAGGGAGCTTTACTCTGTATCTAACCCCGTGCTGTACCTGTCCTGGGAGTGTTTGATGGGGACAGTGTAGAGGGAGCTTTACTCTGTATCTAACCCCGTGCTGTACCTGTCCTGGGAGTGTTTGATGGGGACAGTGTAGAGGGAGCTTTACTCTGTATCTAACCCTGTGTTGTACCTGTCCTGGGAGTGTTTGATGGGGGACAGTGTAGATGGAGCTTTACTCTGTATCTAACCCCGTGCTGTCCCTGTCCTGGGAGTGTTTGATGGGGGCAGTGTAGAGGGAGCTTTACTCTGTATTTAACCCGGTGCTGCAAACATGTGGAAGTGTTTGATAGAGACAGTCTTCATTTTGTATCTCAACACATGCTGTACCTGTCCTTTGAATTTTCTGAGGAGGCGAGTCGCAATCCAGCTTTTTTTGATGCATACAGGTCGAGGGAGCTTTAATTTGTATCTAACTCTGTGCTGTCCTGTGAGTGTTTGTTTGGAACAGTGTAGGACGAGGTTTATTCTGGATTTAGCCCTGTGCTGTATTTAGCCTGGAGGTGTTGATAAGGACAATGTAGAGGGAGCTTTACTCTGTATCTAACCCCGTGCTGTACCTATCCTGGGAGTGTTTGATGGGGGACAGTGTAGAGGGAGCTTTACTCTGTATCTAACCCCGTGCTGTACCTGTCCTGGGAGTGTTTGATGGGGGACAATGTAGAGGGAGCTTTACTCTGTATCTAACCCCGTGCTGTACCTGTCCTGGGAGTGTTTGATGGGGACAGTGTAGAGGGAGCTTTACTCTGTATCTAACCCCGTGCTGTACCTGTCCTGGGAGTATTTGATGGGGACAGTGTAGAGGGACTTTGTCTGTAACCCGTGCTGTACCTGTCCTGGGAGTGTTTGATGGGGGACAGTGTAGAGGGAGCTTTACTCTGTATCTAACCCCGTGCTGTACCTGTCCTGGGAGTGTTTGATGGGGACAGTGTAGAGGGAGCTTTACTTTGTATCTAACCCCGTGCTATACTGTCCTGGGTGTGTTTGATGAGGACAGCGTAGAGGAAGCTTCACTCTGTAATTGACCCCCTGCTGTCCTGGACTGTGTACCTTGGGCAGATGAAGTAAGAAAATTACGTCCACAGATGTCAAAAGTTAATTTGCTTGTGTTTGTTTTGAAAATGTACATATTTCTTCGCGCAGATAAATCAGCTTCATTCCTACAATGGACACGATTGAAAAAAGAGACTTTGGTGAAAAGGTAGAATTTGGATTTTAGCGCAAAACACAATGGGTCCTCATTCAAGCCACGCGTTTTCCGACTTCGGCCGTATGTGACCAGCCCTTCATCATAACTGGGTCGATCAGATGGAAGTGTTTCTCTAACTGTCTTTTTAACATACTGTCATCACAAAGACTGCAGTTCTTCAAAATAAATGCCCCGGTTTTTCTGGGTACTTAAGAATGCGTCAGTAATGCGAGGCTTCTCGAGATCTGCAATACTCTGAGAACACATCGAAATTAAAGATAAATAAAATATATGGGTTCGTAATTCATTGATTGAAACCAGTTCAGGTCTGTGAACAATAAGACTAATGTTAGGCCCAACCTTTACATCCTCGGTTCGAAGAAAAACAATCCCCACTTCCCCAGTCTCTCTTTGGAAATGAAGGCTGTTGCCATAAATCCATAGAATCCCCAAATTCGGAGGCTAATCTGACTCTGCACTGAATCTCCAAAAAAACCCATCCCACCCAGTCCCAGCCCCCTGCCTTAAAGTGAATTGAATATGGCTGTACAACTTAACTTATAGATCTTTGGACACACAGGGGCAATGGCCAGTGCACCAAAGCTGCACAAATTTTGCCTACGGCTGGAAATCGGAGCACTTGGAAGAAACATAGGCTCGCATGGGGGAATTTTCAAACTCCAGACATACATTCATCCAAGGCCGGAATCAAACCCGGGTCCCTGGCGCTTTGAAGCAACAGTGATGTCGCCCCCTTTTAGCCCTTCCCCATCTCATTGGTATTCTACAAATCCTCTAAGGTCCTGACATATTTCTAAAAATGCTACAGGCGGACTGAGACAAAATGATGTTGAGGAGTCAACAAGTGTTCACTGCATTTCACCATTTCCAATGTCTCCTGCGAAATCCTGTTTTTGTTGCTTTGTTTAACGCATTTTTTTATTGATTGCAAATATTGAAATTACGAACTTTACATGTTTTCAGTTAATATTAAATGAAATTGAGCAGTATAATACTGATCCATGGGGAAAGCAATGTTAACTTCCCCTCCAGTTCGAAAACAGCATCATTCACTTCCCTCTATACTCTGCCTATTGATCAATATTGCATCCATGCTGTCAGTCATTTAATGTATGTAATTCAGTTTATTTAAGCGCTGCAGTAAAGAATCACTGATCACACACTTAATCTTGAGACAATAAATCGGAATAATAGAACAATGGACAGAACTTTATCAGAATCTCTATACTGGCTTTCTCAAGATTGGATATCATTAGCGTGGCGGATCCGGTATGTGTTGATGATTATTCAACTGGGTTACTACCCGATCCTGGCAGTTGTTGCTCTTCCCGGTAAGTCTCTGCATCCAAATTTCGATTCACTAAACATGTGAACCTACCAACATGGATCAGGATTCAGAAACTGCTCGACCATTTGATACAATCATGGCTGATCTGATAGTGTCCTCAAATCTGCATCCTGCCTTCTGCCATACACTATTTCCCTAGTGTTAACCAGGAAATTATATGTTCATTCCTTAAAATTATTCACCTATTTGAAGCAGTATATAGACAGTTCAACGAAGGAAGGGACCATACTGGACCTAATATTGTGGAATGAATCAGAGCTCATGTTTCCATAGTAGAGCAGACAGGGAGCTTTGACAACAATTAGTAACCTTTTAGGTACTGGTGGATAAATATAAGTATAGCCCGCAAGTGAAGGTGCTAAATTGGGGAAGTTTAATTAAAACAAAATTAGACAGGTACTGAAAAATGTGGACAGGGAGCAGATGCTTAACGGCCAATCAATATCTGGCGTGTGGGAGGCTTTCAAGTGTAAGTTGATAGGAATTCAGGAACGGCATGTTCCTGTCAGTGTGAAGGATAGATATGGCAATTTTGGAAACCCTGATAACAAGAGACACTATGAGCCTCATCAAAAAGAAAAAGGGAACATTTGTCAAGGCCAGGATGGTGGGACCACACGAAGCAAGTGTTCAATACAAGGAAAGTAGAAACAATTTTAAGCAATGAGTCAGGAGGGCTGAAATTGGTCACGAAAGGTCATTGGCCAGCAGAATTAAAGAAAATGACAAGGCTTTTTACACATATACAAGCAGCAAGATGCTATCCAGGGAAAAGTTTGGCCCAAAAAAGGCAGGGAAGGGAATTTATACATGGAACTGAAGGAACTCGAGGTACTAAATGAGTACTTTGCTTCAGTATTCTTGAAAGTGAAGGACTTGGATGGATGATGAGTCTGGGTAATGGTGCGGAGATAGATTGTGTCATGTTGAGATCAAAAAAGAGGAGGCATTGGGAATCTTGGAAAACGGTAAGGTCGAGAAGTCCCCAGAGCCTGATGGGATGTACAACAGAATAATGAGAGGCGCAAGGGAGGAAACTGCTGAAGTTTTGAGATAATCTTTGTATCCTCACTGGCTACCGGGTAAGTCCCAGAAAATTGGAGAATAGCCAACTGCGTTCCTTTGTTTAAGAAGGTTAGCAAAGATAATCCAGGTAATGACAAGCTGGTGAGCCTTACATCAGTGGTAGGGAAATTATTGGAGCGGATTCTTCAAGATGGGGCTTACTCACACTGGGAAATAATGATATATTAGCGAGAGGCAACATGGTTTGTGAAGGGAGGTCGTGTCTCACTAATTTTATTGAGTTTGTTCGAGAAAATGACAAAGATGATTGATGACGGAGGGAGTGGATATTGTCTACATGAATTTCAGTAAGACCTTTGACAAGGCCCCTCACGGCAGGTTGGTACAGAAGGAGAAATCTCATGGGATCAGAGATTAGCTGGCAAGATGGATACAGAAATGGCTTGGTCACAGAAGACACAGGTAGCAGTGGATGCTGCGTTTCTGAATGAGGGGTTGTGACTGGTGGCATTACTCAGGGATCAGTGTTGGTAACTTTGCTGTTTCTAAGTATATAAATGATTTGGAGGAAAATGTAACAGCTTTGATGAGTAATTTTGCGGACAACACAAAGGTGGATAGAATTGCAGATAATGATGAAGACGTCAGAGGATACAGCAGGATATAGATCAGTTGGAGATTTCGGCAAAGAGATGTCAGATGGAGTTTAACTGGGAAGGCCTATTACAGATGGCAAATATACATTGAATGACGGAACCCTTACGAGTATTGGCAGACGGATCTTGGTGTACAGGTACATAAGTCACTGCAAGTGTTAACACAGAAGATAGTCAAGAAGGCAGATAGCATGCTGGTCTTCATTGATCAGGCATTGAGTTTAAAAGTTGGCAAATCATGCTGCAGCTTTATAGAACCTTGTTAAAGCTGTACTTGGAATTTACTTATAGCTGTGGTCGCCACACTACCACAAGGATGTGGAGATCTTGCAGAGGATACAGGGAAGACCTACCATCATGTTTCCTGGTATGGGGGGCATTAACTATGAGGAGAGGTTGAAGAAAACTTGCTTTGGTGTCACTAAAATGATGGAGGTTGAGAATCGACCTGATAGAAGGCTAAGAGATTCTGAGGGGCATGGACAGAGTGATAGTTAGAAGGTTTTGTAGAAGGGTCAATAACGAGGGGGCATTTTCGATTTGAAAAGTGTTTAACGTCCAAGAGGCAAGTTTGAAAGGAGATGTATGAGGGAAGTGTTTTTCAGAAAGGTTGCCTGGAACTTGCTGCCAGGAGAGATAGTGGAAGTTCAGACAAGAGTGATTTTGAAGAGGTCTCTGGGCAAATACATGCTTGGGATGCAAATAGAGGGATATGGTCCCTGGAAGGGTAGGGGCTTTTAGTTCAGGCTGGCAGGATAGTTGGTGCAGACTTGAAAGACCAAACGTTCTGTTCCTTGCTGTAATTTTCTTTGTTCTTTGTTTTCCCACCATTTTCTCATGAAGACAGTTCAAAGCAACATATTTATCTGTAACACCCTTATTGCCAGCTCTATTTTTTTGCTTTTGTTATTTCTGTTTATTTTATTTGTGTCCAGTTTCTAAGGCTACCGGCCATAAATGATGCTCCTGTCATTCTGTTAATTGAATCTCTCCTCTCTGTGTGCTCTGCTGTCTCTGATAAGTGTTTACATTCTGCTGTTAGACATTTGTACAACGATCCCTTGTGTCACTGTCCTTGTCATTCAAATATTAGGAAGACACCATCCATCATCTCCAGCCCTGAGCAAAACTCCCTTCTTCATCTACTTTCCTCCCTGGACAAAACTTGAAACCGAACCAGACCCCTCACAATCTGCAATCCCATTTTCCCTGAGCTGAGTTTCAACTATATATCTTCTCCATTGCCGAGAGCTATTTGCTACCACACCATGCTATTGAGCTCTCTCTATAGGTATGCTGTCCCAACTCTCAGCTGTGTCGATGTAAAAACGTTGACTCAACTTTTCCTATTTGCTGAGCCCCATAGAACCATAGAAAATTACAGCTCAGAAACAGGCCTTTTGGCCCTTCTTGTCTGGGCTGACCCATTTTTTGCCTAGTCCCATTTGGACCATATCCCTCCACACCGCTCTCATCCATGAGCCTGTCCAAGTTTTGCTGAAATGTTAGAAGTGGCTCCGCATTTAACACTTTATCCGGGACCTCATTACACACTCCCACCAGTCTCCTTGTGAAGAAGCCCCCCCCTCAATACTCCCTTTAACCTTTTCTCCTTTCGCCCTTAACCCATGTCCTCTAGTTTTTTTTTTCTCCCCTAGGCTCCGTCTACTTAGTTGTAGGAATAAATTTAATCCATGTCTCTGTTTTCCATACCGGAACACAAAACCAATCTCTTTCACCCTTCAACCCTTTTCTCAGTGGTCTACATTAGTTGCTGATCGGGTTCCATTTATGATTCAAATTCTTGTCATCGGATTCCTTCAAGATCTTCTCCCTCCAATTAGCCATCTTCTCCCGTTCATTAAACATATCAATGAAAATCGCATCTTTCAGCTATTCAAAGCCCCCTCCCCCCACATATAATATAAAGTTATTTCCCTATTTCCCCCTCACTGGCCATGTCATTGGGATGCACAATGATGGTTGTCGGCATGTTTAGATCAGATCGGTCAGATATTAATGTATCAAGTGTTTCAAAAAGACTTGGCACATTTTTCAGAAAGTTACTCAGTGGTTGTCAATTAAAGGTCTGTTTTAGTTAATTGGAGCTCAACATGTGTCCAGTAACAACAGGAGTCCGTCAGAGTATATCTACCATTACATGCCTCTGACCTGCAGCTGATAAGATTTTGAATTTCCTTTGCTATTGAGAAAATGGCAGGAAATGTGCGACTCTGTTTTGGTATGTACGTGGGTGAGAGAGGAAGAGAAACATCATTTTTCTGTTTGTGCGGGTGTGTTTGTATGTGCGTGTGTGTTTGTATGTGTGTGTGTGTTGTGTGTGTGTTGTGTGTTTGTATGTGTGTGTGTGTTGTGTGTGTGTGTGTTGGCGTGTGTGTGTTTGCGTGTTTGCATGTATGTGTTTTACTGCATCCTTGTACATGTTCATTTGATTGCTCTTTTTTGTACGTGTGAGTGTGATCTGCATTTTATGTGTGTTTGGGTATGTACCTAAAATTGTTTGTGTGAGTGGGTTTGCCTCTGTATGTGTGAGCGTGTATCTGCCCGCGATTCTGCGTTTAGCTGACTGTATGCGAAATAATGCGAGTTCATGCATCTCTTTGTCTCACTGGATGCATTTCTGTGTGTATAAGTGTGCATAAAAATATTCCTTTTTTCTGCAGCTGTGTGCACAAGTTAATGTTGTTTGTGTTTAGGTGAGTGTGTTTCTTTTTATCCTTGCATGGGATGTAGTCTCTCTAGCAGCATTTCTGCCCGTTAAATGAGAGACACCAAAGAACAGTAGATTTCCACCCCGAAAGGGCAATGCTGAACCATCTATACATTTTATGACAACTCCATGTTAGACTTTTAATTCCAGATCTATTTTATTGAATTCAAATTTCATCAAATCCCGTTGCTTGTGTCCCCAGGACAATACCCTAGGTCTCCGGATTACTAGTCAGGTGACACTATCACTTTACTATTACCTCACCTAATATCTGGATTGGCTGGATATCTTGTTCAAATGTTGCATTTTCACAGTTCTTTCTCCGGACATAGAGCCACCCACGGTCTTGTATAGCCACGCCAATAAAGCTCATAATATTGTCCTACGTATAGCCTTTTGCCTTCAATTGCATTGTCCTCAACATCTCTCCGAACTGGCAAAATATAAACAATCGTTTGACATGCTCTTTATTTCCCCAACTTCATGCCAAATATAATTCAGTAAGAATCCCATTGTTTGGTAATGACATTTTTCAAATCGAAAAACTCTTCTCTTCCAGTTGCATTCTAACATCTGAAAACCAGTCTCCTAATCCAATTGTTGTCATTGTTATTAACTTAAGTACATTCACTTGACATACCTTCAAAGCGGATGTAGGCTTTTTAGAAGCTGGACGCCTTTCATTTCTCAACTGCCCAGGCATCCTGTGGCCAAATTACTCACATTGTTTATATACAAACATACCGACAAGTTTGTGGCATAGAATAACACGTTTCACCAAAATATTGAACCTAATAATATCTATTGTGACACTTGCCTTGTCACAATAAAAAAAAGGACCGTCATAATTCCTGAATGATTATATAATTGTCTCAGTCCAATTTATCATTAAATCATGGAATCTCTACAATTGCAAAAGACCCAGCAGGTTTGCACCGTCTGTACAGAACAGCATCTTACACAGGTTCACGCTCAGGTTATCCCCATAACCCCATGCAGGTACCATGGCTAATCCATCTAACCCACACATCTTTGGACAAGATGGGGTCATTTAGCATGGTCAATCCATCTAAAATGCACATATTTGGACTGAAGGAAGGAACCGGAATACCTGAATGAAACCCACACAAGCATGGGGAATACTTGCAGATTTCATACGACTGTCACCCAAGGCTGTAGTCAAACCTGGATTTCTGGCGCTGTGAGGCAGCAGTGCTAACTATGCAGTGTTAACTATGCAGTGCTAACTATGCAGTGTTAACTGCATTCAAATTACATGTTATCCCTGTCAATACATGCATAAAACATGAAAAAATATGCACGTTGTTCCGTATCTATAGTTCATTACAATCCATTCTCCACTTACCCAATAGCCAATTGCAATTGAAATTTAAACTCGTAAAAGTGCAGCCGCATTCAAATTTCTTCTTGCAGCCAAATGTATAATTGTGGTTGCCATATATAATTCGTAGTTTTAACAGGTACAGTTATAAACTCCAATAGAACATTCTACCAATTGGGAATCACAATCTATCCAGATACCTCAATAGATTGCGATTCGCATCTATGACTGTGTGAAATTGCTGGAAACATCAAAATGGTGAAAGGCAAACCTCAAAATTAATGCTTCTTACTCTAGGGCCTAGAAAATGGAACGTTTCGGTGGAAAATATACAAAACGCTTCTTAATTCCCCATTCGTTGTCTTGTAACAAAGCACCAACATACATATAATGGCGTTAACATCCAACTTAAGCTGTTTTGTATACTGGAGCTCTTTCTGATCAGGTGTGGCTGTTAGGGCTGTTTTAAAGCCATCAAATGCATTTTCATGCCCCTGTGTTGCCCAGAATCTTCTGTTCATTTTTAATAAACAGTCAAAGGGGTAAACAGGCAGTTACTATTCATCAGAAAGGTTCTATTACAAACACGTTTAATACTTCTGACACAGAAGGGTGTCAATTTGATCTATCCCAATTCCCCTGCTCTCTGCCGTCCACAAATAATGTGTGTTTCTTTTGTATTCTTGTTTCCACTTCCATAAATTGCAATGTTCTTTCTCCCAAATCTCAAATCTGGAGAATTCTAATCCTCTACTTGGAAGCTCTATGTGTATCTTTGGACAATATGGGGTAATTTAACATGGTCAATCTACCTAACCTCTAGCTTGCAAGTTAGATAAGATAAAAGGCATGGTCATTTTCACACACATTATGCACGAGGAATTTCACAACGAGCACCCCTTTTAACTCACAGAAAAACCGTGGGATAAGACAAAATTGAGAGAATTCAGGGAACAGTCAGAATTAAATACAGCTTAAGGTTTTCATGAGTCCAGCGAGCAAAATCAAAAATCTACCGGGAACTTTCTCCCAAGTCAAGGTTGAATCAAGGGTGATCAGTCTTTCCAACGTGAGGCATCCATGGTGTGAGAAGGCACAGGGAATCCGTTGCAAGCAGGTGTTTTACTATTCCAGTAAGTTCCAGGTATTCATAAAGGGCAATTTCTGTTGCCACTGGCTTTGATGGTGAACAGCACTGACTGTTTTCAGGAGGACTGTTCCCGTGGGAGATGTAACCAGTAGCCTTGTTCAGCTATATCAAACAACATAGAACATAGAAGATAGAACACAACAGCACAAACAGACCCTTCTGTGCTGATCATATCCCTACGTACCAGGCCTATCTATAACCCTCAATCCCATTAAAGCTCTTATGCTCATCCAGAAATCTCTTAAAAAAAACCCAATGAATTCACCTCCACCACCACCGACGGCAGCCAATTCCACTCACTCACCACCCTTTGAGTGAAAAACGTACCCCTGACATCTCCTTTGTACCTACTCCCCAGCACCTTAAATCTGTGTCCTCTCATAGTGACCATTCCAGCTCTGGGAAACAGCCTCTGAGAATCCTCCCTATCTATTCCTCTCAACATCTTATAGACCTCTATCAGGTCACCTCTCATCCTTTGTCTCTCCAAGGAGAAAAGACCAAGCTCCCTCAACCTATCTTCATAAGGCACGCCACCCAATCCAGGCAACATCCTTGTAAATCTCCTCTGTACCCTTTCAGTAGCTTCCACATCCTTCTTATAGTGAGGCCACCAGAACTGCACACAGTATTCCAAGTGGGATCTGACAAGGGTCTTACAAAGTTGTAACATTACCTCCCGACTGTAACATGACTGTGCAGCTTTAAGGATAGTAAGAAGTTTGACAACACCAGGTTTAAGTCCAACCAATTTATTTGATAGTAAACTCACAAGCTTTCGACGTTACCTTCTTCGGCAGGTGAATGCGGTGTTCTGGTCTCAAGCAGCACATATAACAGCACAGACAGTTTACAGATTACTTATTAGAATGTGAATCTTTACAACTAATCTGCTATTCAAGTCTTAAAGTGGCTAACAATGTGAGTAGACGGAGCACTGAATACAGGTTAAAGAAATGTATATTGTTTCCAGACGGCACAGTAAGAGAGGCTTTGCAAACCCAGGCAAGTCATGGGGGTTACAGATAGTGTGACATGAACCCAAGATCTGTCTGGAGACAATACACATCTCTTTAACCCGTGCTCAGTGCTCCGTCCACTCACTTTGTCAGCCACTTTAAGACTTGAATAGCAGGTTAGGTGTAAAGATTCGCATTCTAATCAGCAATCTGTAAACTGTCTGTGCTGATATATGTGCTGTTTGAGACCAGAACGTCTCATTCACCTGACCAAGAGGATACCCTCGAAAGCTTGTGAGTTTACTATCAAATAAATTGGTTGGATTTAAACATGGTGTTGTCAAACTTCTTACTGTGTTCACCCCAGTTCAACGCCGGCATCACTACATCATGGCTAGTATTGACAGCTTTAAGGATGTCAGTTGCAAAACATTCCCGATTCTTCTTGGAAATGGGTTTAAGGAGGCATTTACTTATGACTGGAACCTTGAGATTTTAAATTGGAGTCTGGATTCCATTTTTTTGGAGAAAATTTATTTTTAAATGAGGCTCTCTTGTTGAAACCATTTCGTTAGAACAGTTTTTTTTTGTTATTGGAACCAATTTGGGGGGAGGGAAGATCTATGAATAATTGACTGTGTTCGAAGTTGGCTGCAGCAGACTAACAGTCTCCTGTACCTTAGTGCTGGATTTGTTGGCATGTTTAAGTGTTAAAATTCAGATGCTTACAGTTGCAGCCTTCCTTAATATTGAAACTGTTGGAAACCAACATATGACCAGATTGGACAACAGTATCAGCTCAGCAATTGACTACTTTAAAAAGCACAACAAATGTTGTAGACACTCCCCTTCTTTTTGTGAGTTATTTTCATCTCTAACCAAAATATCCTAATTTTTTTTAAGTTCCTAATTCAATCATTTTCAACTTCCTCTTCCTCTCTCTTTCTTCCAAATTAATATTTCTTCAGTTTTGTTTTTTATTCCTTTTATAAATTGTTTTTCCCATGTCTCATTCTAATTCAACTTGGTTTACAATGATATTATTGGCCCCATCTGCGTCACACTCGGATTAAATTTTTTCTCCAGTTTTAAATTATGGGTAAATATTTTCACCATATCAGCCTTACAAAACTTCACCTTTACATCACACTGCAGTAGCTCTGTACATTCTTAAAGTTTAGCTTTATGCACAGACCCCAACTTCACCACAGTCTCATTTTTCACTCCTATTGAAGGCTTAACATATACCAAATCCATGTTGCAATCAATAAACTTTGAAATATCCCAATACAAAACAAAAGACTTCACTAGTTTCCTCTATTATTCTTTGTATGCACAAATGCAAACTAAAGTACAAAGTTTAATAATTATGCGAAGACCCCATATCTGTGTTGTGATAACAGCAAGTGCTATTTGAGCAGAAAACTAAATAAAGAAATTTTGGTTCACAGATCATGAGCATTTCGTTTTTTTGTGCTGAAAACAGAAATGAAATTATTGAATTCAGCAGCCACTAATTTGTGTAGCACTGCAGGAATTTAGAAGTACTTTCCTATTTTCCCCCAGCAAATCTGAAACCCAGCCAAATGGAGGAGATCTCAGAGACTTCTACAGGAATATAAAACTAGTAGACCTCTTTGAAGGGGGAGAGTGGGACAGTTCCTCCATTCACACCAAACCGCACTTGGAAACCACCCAAGGACAAAATCAGCAGGGAGACGCTAGAATTTATTGCAGCAACAAGAGTGAAAAAAAGGGCAAAGGTTCCAGAATTGGTAAAGCAAACCAAATCTCACTAAAACAGAAAGACAGGCTGTAAGGGAACTGAGGGAGAGCAAAGACATAATAATAAATCCTCAGAAAAAGGTAGCCCCATTGTAATCATGGAAAGACAGCAATACGTACTGGAAGCACTTAAACAACTCCACAACCGGGAAACACTCTGAACAACTAGAAAGGCCCATCTTATCAGAAGCCAGGCAAATCATAGGGAACATCCTAAATCAATTATTATCAGATAAATTTATCAATAAAAGGAAATGAAATATGTAGCAGTCCAGCACCGACGTCCCAGGGTCTTCTACATACTCCCGAAAATACACAAACACTCAGGACCATGGACAGTACCCGGAACATTACCCGTAGGCAGAGACATAGTATCGGAATGTGGCACTGAGTCTCCCAATACCCGAATATATTGACTACTTCCTGAACTCAATATCAAGGAAACACCCAACCTACATTGAAGACACCCACCACTTTGTACAAATAGTAAACTCTCTGACAATCAAATCAAACAGCCTCTTGTTCTGGGTACACATTGTGAGTCTGTACACAAACATAGAAGCAGAGAGTGGAATTGGAGCAGTAAGAAATGCTTTCAGAATTTCCTCCCGAGAAGGCAGAGCCAATGAGGTCATAATTCAACTACTGCACCTAGGACTGACCACCGATTATTTTGAATTCGATGACAAGTAATACCTACTGGTCAAGGGAATAGCCATGGGTGAAAAAAATGCACCAGCATATAAAACATCGATATGGCAGAATAAGAAAACAGTGCATTTAAGAAATGCCCCAAAAGCCCATTACATTACTACAGATACCTGGACGATATCTGCAGTATGGACACACCCAAGCAGAAATGAAGGACTTCACCAATATGCTAAACAACAATCAGCCGTTAATTAAAATGAAAACCATAATATATAGGGACCAAATAGAGTTCCTGGACATGACAGTATTTAAATCACCACAGGATAATTCAAACACGTACAAACTGGCCACTAAAGTATTCTCCAAGCACACAGACACACATGTCCGCCTACATGCACACAGCGACTGACCATGACATATGTTTAGGGGCTTAGTAAAATCACATCTATCCCGTTTCAATTGCATATGCAAAAAACAAATATGATTTAAAAAGGCAACAACAACTCTTTTTGAAGCACTTAAATGGAGATAGCACACTAAGTGGTTACAGAGACATTTCAAAGCAAACTTCCTAAGATCAAAAGGGGAGCCAGCACAGAAAAAGGAAGGGAAACCCATCATACTACTAATCATCACAGACAGCCCACAGTGGGGGTCAAGTGAGTAGAATTGTCAAAAACAACTTGGGAAACGTTAAAAAAAAAGGACAGCAGAATCTTAGAGAGTTACAACATAGTAGCAGCTTACAAACGACATAAAAATCTGAAGGACATGTTAGTAAGAAGCAGGATAAAGAGACCCAAGGAGGGAAAATGCAGAAGCAAACACTGCAAGACCTGGTAAACCAGAGGACATTTTAAAAAAACTACACTGACAGTAGTGTACCCTAAAATCAAGAGTCAGATACAAGCAGCGCAGTACAGTGTATGCCATTCAAAATACAAGATAGTATATATAGGAGAGACAGACAACACACTCAGGAAAAGACTCTCTGGATACCTCACTGGTATAGGAACGGAAAAGGAAAACAATTCCATAAACAGTCATTCCATGCAACATGACATTGAAGTCTTATTATAGGACTAGATATTGTTCATTGGACCACAGCAGAAATAAAACGAGCAGAGGAGGGGTGGATCTATAAAATGAGAATCGTATTCCCTAATAGTCGAAACACAGGACATTGGAACACACAAATCACACGACAACAGGGATATTTGAGGACCTAACAGGTCACCAACCCAGAGCACATGAACGGTAAATAATGAATGGAAACTACTATCACACCCAAGCATATACTATTGGAAGGAATAAGAGAACATAAAACAACGGGAAAACCACCACAAACACGAATCACATGTCAACTGGGATCAACATATTAACAGGTCACAAGCTACTAGGCCCATTAAACACAAACAAAGGCCTAAATAAACTTCTTAAAGAAACTTTAAACAGAACCACAGGTGAGTCAAACATCCCCAAACGCCCCTACCCACCCCCAACCCTCACCTCGCACACATAAACATGCACACACACACACATACTTTTCCCCATACAAATACCAATGAGAGAGCTGACAGAGAAGGAGAAGGAGGATACAAGGGAATTACAACAAGAAGGAGAAGTTATGGAAGAAGAAGCTGGTACATGAGATCAACACCGAGGATACAAGGTAATCAAATAAAGGAGAACAACAATTAGCAGATATGTAAGCCAAGATGTGAAATCATTCATTTATGAGCACCACGATGGCACAGTGGATAGAACTATTGCCTCACAGAACTGGGGACCCGGATTGGACTTCTGGCTTGGATCTTTCTCTGTGCGGAGTCTACATGTTCTCTTACGTCTGCGTTCTGGCATTCAGGTTTCCTCCCACACTCAAAGATGTGCTGTTTAGCTGATTGTCCATACTAAATTCCCCCTTGGCATATCCTTCCACGGTAACTTCAATGCATTGTTAATATAAGCCTAAATGGGAAATTAATAAATAAATTGTCAATGAAATAAATTTTTGCTCCCAACCAAAGGTCTGGCCTCATGCCAAATCTATAAAACATCCAGATAAAAGAAGATGTTCCTACAATAAATTGCTCCAACAATGAATGCCCACACACCAATCTGATACATCCTACACAAGTCCATATCACACTATCCAGCCCACCACAACACAAAACACCCACAAAGAGTCACCCAAACTGCCAGGAGACTCCACCGCGGCATCCCTGACATACACACACCGGAGCCAAAAATGCCAAGAAATGGGAAGACAACAAGCAACTCTTCAACCCACTACCTACCTCCCAACATCACTTATCAGGAAACCCACTTGATTTTTGTTGCCATTGCCTGACTCCCCCAGTAGCTCACTACTGCAACCCAACACTGCCCCCTGAAAAAAATGGAGGCTAACACAGCAACAGAGACAAAACCTCCCCAGCCAGGAAACCTCCCAAAAAACTCCCTCAGAAACACATAAACCACAAACCTATCAGCCTCCTCCCCCAATGCACACCATCTCTAAAATGACAATGCCCAAACACCTAAAATATGGCAGAAGTTTTCCACTTCCCTTCCCCATATTCTCTCGCCACACGAGAGTGCACGGCATTCACCACCCTGCACAAGAAGAAAAAGCTAACAGGAGCAATAAAATATTAGAAAAAGGACAAGATAATGGAGACAAGAAGAAAAGCAAGCACAAGATAAGTTCAGGGCATCACAGGGGCAACAAAAGTTGGACATGGGCTGAAAGAAAACTGGCAGAGCACGAGAAACAAAAAGGACTCTCTCTTTCTGACCCCTGAAATCAAACTTCACACCATGTCCCAGCAGAAGATTTCTACAAGTCCTGTCGCAGAAAGTCTCCCTTCCACAGTCAATCCTTTGGGCTGTACAGTCACTTCAAGGTACTTTTTTTCCCATTTTATCCTATTCCTTTTTAGTTCTCACCTTTATTTCTACCTCAGAACCTACTAAATGTAACATCTTTCATATTGATACTTGTCCCATTTTCTAAAGAAATATATTGCAACATTAATCTTCCGTTTATGGAATTATAGAATCCCTACAGTTCAGAAGATGGCCCTAAGGGTGCCCACCGACTGTTGAAAATAGCATCTTAGATAGGCAGGCCCCAGCCCACTCCTTTACGTGATGCATTACCCCGCTAATACCTGTAACCTACACATTTTTGGACATAGGGGCAATTGAACACATCCAATCCAGCTAAACTACACATCAATGGACTGTGGAAGGAAACCGACTGCAGAAACCAGGGGGAAATGTACAAATTGCATTAAGAAAGAATTCCACCAAAGGATTTGACTGAACACGGGTCCCTATACTGTGAGGCAGCAGTGCTAACCACCATAACACCATGACCTCCTTAAAAAAAAATACAACTCCTGCCACATACAAAAATGCTTTTCATCAACGTTCTCTTCTCTCTGACATCCCAGCCAAGTTCCAGAAACTCCCAAAACACCAAATTAAATTAAATCCACCTTGACATCCGAATACACGTGAAGAAACCCAAAACCGCCAGTCATTTCATATCCTGGACCTTAGAGACAAAATGCTTCTCGCAATCTTCTTCAGTTTATTATCATGAGTTTTACATAAATACACATATACCATAACGTACACACACACACACAGAGTAACACACACACATGCAGAGTAACACACACACACAGTAACACATACATACACACACACACACACACAGAGTGACACACACACACAGTAACACATACATACACACACACACACACACAGAGTAACACACACACACGCAGAGTAACACACACACACAGTAACACATACATACACACACGCACACACACACACACACACACAGTAACACATACACACACACACACACACACACAGAGTACACACACACACCAGTAACACATACACACACACACGCAGAGTAACACACACACACAGTAACACATACATACACACACACACACAGTAACACATACACACACACACACACACACACACAGAGTAACACACACACAGTAACACATACATACACACACCACAGTAACACATACACACACACACACACACGCAGAGTAACACACACACAGTAACACATACATACACACACACACACAGTAACACATACACACACACAGTAACACATACATACACACACACACACACACACACGCAGAGTAACACACACACACAGTAACACATACACACACACACACACACACACACACAGACACACATTCCCCGATGTATATAATAGCAGAATTTTTCTTCTCAGTTAGAATGTGCAGGTATTTGGCTGCATTGTACTTCATTGCCTCAGCAGAGGCAGTGGCTTCATGATATTGTAATCCAGAGACCCAGGATAATGTTCTGGGGATCCGTGCTCTAATCCCACAATGGCAGCTGGTGAAATTTAGGTATCAAGCTACAGGGGGAAAGTGGGATCAGGACATTGAATTTCTAAAATGAGTGGCAGAGCAAGCTCGAAGGACAGAGTGGCTCATTATATCTTCAATTTTCTATATTTCTCACTCATAGGCAAACTGGTGAAAGGCCCATGGAGTTTTTGGCAAGGCCTTTATTATAGAACATAGAACAATGCAGCACAAACAGGCCCTTCGGCCCACGAGTTGCACTGATCACATCTACCAATCCACAGACCTATCTATAACCCCCTATCCCATTCGTTCCCATATACTCATCCAGAAGTCTTTTAAAAGACCCCAGTGAATTTGCCTCAACAACCTCCAACGGCAGTCGATTCCATTCACTCACCACCCTCTGAGTGAAAAACTTACCCCTGACATCTCCTTTGTATTTGCTTCCCTGCACCTTAAATCTGTGTCCTCTCGTAGTGACCATTTCAGCTCGGGGAAATAATCTCTGAGAGTCCACCCTATCTATTCCTCTCAACATTTTATAAACCTCTATCAGGTCACCTCTCAACCTATGTCTGTCCAGTGAGAAGAGTCCCAGCTCCCTCAACCTATCTTCATAAGGCCTGTCTCCCAATCCAGGCAGCATCCTTGTAAATCTCCTTTGCACTGTCTCAATAGCCTCTACATCCTTCCTATAGTGAGGCGACCAGAACTGCGCACAATAAAGCTTTATGAGCTTTAATTCATGCCTTCAAATAGTGTTACAGTAGCAAGGATCCTGAACCAAAAAAAATACAATTACTGTAAAGATCAGTTAAAAGAAATTAGCATGTATAAATGAAAATATGTATATTAAAGCAGGAATTGTCCTTAGGAATTGACCAATTACAGCAAGTATATATCTATTTGATTATCACATCCAAATCAGGGCAAAGGCTCCTGCATGCTCCTTGTTCTGAGTTACGACCAGATATTGCCCTGAATGTAACAACTTGTGTCTGACTTGTATCCAACCTGCAATGTTCAAGGCCCAAAGTGTTTGATGGATTCTCTTGAGCAAAAGAAGCTTGATAGAAAAACACTTGCCTTCATGTTCTGAAGAGTGCTGCCTCACTATGCTATCATTAGGCAATTTGGCTGTGAGAAGAAATGGGAGAACAGCCCCATATTGTTTTTGCAGACCTGCAACAAGGTGGCACAGTGGTTAGCATTGCTGTTTCACAACGGCAGCGACCCAGGTTCGATTCCTGCCTTGGGTTACTCTCTTTGCAGAGTCTGCACTGTGCACCATCCCTCCGGGTGCTTCGGTTTCCTTTTATAGTCTGAAAGGTCTGCTAGATATGTACACTGGCAATGCTAAAATGTAAGCATCCTTGCAATAATAATAAACTTTAAATCTAACACCTATTAAGTCCTCCCTGGCCCAGAACTGACAATGTCCTTTGGGTGCCTCATTGCAGCAAGCAACTTGTCTCTAAACAACTGAACTGAATTTCTTCAGATGCTTTTTAAAACATAACAAATATATTAAACTGGTAGCAAAAATTTAAACTGCTTTTATATTGATACAAGGTCCAACACATGATCCCACTTTCATTTTCTAAACATCATCCCAAATTACTTAAAGAAGTGGCCTGAAAATGATAGATCCACTTGGGGTCGTTTTCCAAAATCTTTTAGACTCTGAAGTGGTACCGACAGATTACAGGATAGCTAATATAAGCCAGAAGGGAGGTCGAGAAAAACACAGAGAACTGTATATTAACAAGACAAATGTAAGTACTGAGTAAGTTGTGCGAGCCCGTCATCAACAATTTCACAGCTCTGTAAGCAGTAGTATAATCAGACAAAGTCAACATGGATTTACAAAGGGGAAATAACTCATCAAAATCTTCAAATTATGTAAGAATGTAACTAGTAGATTTGACAAAGGGGAACCAGTGGATGTGGTTTATTTAGTCTCTCAGAAGACTTTCGATTAAGTCTCATTGCAAATGACTATGTAAGGTTAAAGCACATGAGATTGTGGGTGATGTTTTGAGGTGGATAAAAAGCTGGATAACAGCTAGGAACTAGAGTTGGTGTAAATGCTTTTTTTACCTATTGGCAGTTAGTATCTACTGTGGTACTGCAGAGCCCCCTAAAGGTATACTATATATTAATGATTAGGAAATTGGACCAAAATACATATCTCCAAATTTGCAGATGATAAAAAAGTTGAACGGGCAAATGAATTGTGAGGATTAACGCATATGCTTCAGCGTGATTGGGACAGGCTGAGTGAATGGAGTTTTGCATGGCAGATACAGTACAATCTGAATGAATATGAGGTTATTCAATATGGTCACAAAAATAGGAAAGATTATTATCTGAAAGAGTGTAAATTGAGAGGTGGATGCTGAGCAAGACCTTGGCATCCTTGGGTATCATACAGTCATGGTGATTTACAGTATAGAAACAGGCCCTTTGGTCCAACCTGTTCTTTCTCCAAGTTTTTGACACTAAGCTAGTACCAATTGCCCATATTTGGATCACAGCTCTCTCTACCCATTTTACCCTTACGACTTTCTAAATGCTTTTTAAAGGTAACCCCTGCTACTGCCTCTTGAGGCACTCGTTTGAGACACTCACCACGCTCTGAGCGAAAGAATTGCCGCTTTGGACCCTTTTGAATCTCCCCCCTCTCACCTTAAACATATGTCATCTAGCTTTTGACTCCCCAACCTTTGGGAAACGATGTTGACTATCTACCTCATTAATGCCTCTTCTTATGTTCTCAATCTCTTTAAGATGGCCACTAAGACTTCTTTGTCCCAGGGGAAAAAATACCCAGTCTACCTAGTCACTCCTTATAACTCAAACATCAAGGTCTGATAGCATCCTAGTAAATTTTTTCTGCACTTTTCCTAGTTAAGTAGTATTCTTTCATTAATAGGGTGAGCAGAACAGGAAAATGTATTCGAAATGTGGCCTTACTAACATCTTGTACAACTTCAACAAGCCGTCTGAACTTCTGTATTTGATCTTCGAACCAATGAAACCAAGCATGCCAAATGCCTTCTTCAACAGCCTGTCCATCTGTGACTCCACTTCCAAAGAGCTACAAGCCTGTACCCCTAGATTTCTTTATTCTATAACCCTCTCCAACACGCTACTATTAACTGAGTTTGTCCTGCCCTCATTTGATCTACCAAAATGCATCACCTCGCATTTATCTAAATTAAACTCCATCTGCCATTCATCAGCCCACTGGCCCAGTGGATCAATATCTCGTTGCAATCCGAGATAATCTTCTTCACTGTCCACTGTGCCACCAATCAGCAAACTTACTAACCATGCCTCCTAAATCTCATCCAAATCGCAAATATATATGACAAATAAACATGGAACTAGCACAGATCTCTGAGGCACACCACCAGTTGCAGGTCTCCAGTTTGAACAACAGTCCTCTATAACCACTCTCTGCCTTTTGTTATCAAGCCAATTTTGTCTCATTTGGGTACCCCATCCCAGATCACTAGAAATTTAACCTTGTGCAACAAACTATCAAGCAGAACCTTGTCAAAGTCCTTGCTAAAGCTCATTCAGACAATGTTGATTTCATTGCCCTCATTTACCACCTTGATTACCCTTCGAAAAACTGAATCAAATTCGTGAGACGTGATTGCTCACTCATACCATGTTGACTGTCCCCGATTAGTCCTCAACTCCCTAAATAGATCCCATCCCTCAAAATACATTCTAACAACTTACCCACTAAAGATGTTAGGCACACTGGCCTGTAGTTCCCAGACATTTTCCAGGCAGCACTTCTTAAACAAAGACACAACATTTGTACCCTGCAATCTTCAGGCACCTCATGTGCGGCTATCGATGACTCAATATCTCTGCTAGTAGACCCGCAATTTCCTCCTTAGATATCTACCTTAATACACTTTAAGACTTCCAGCACCTCCTTCTCTGTCATGTGTACATTCATCAATACATCATCATTCATTTGCTCAAGTGCCATGCTTTTCTCAACAGTAAATACAGATGAGAAATGTTCATTTAGGATCTCGCCACCTCTTTTAGATCCTTACGAGGCCCAACTTTCTCCCCAGTTACTTTCGTGCCCTTTATGAATTTGTATAAGTTCCTTGGATTCTCATTTCCCTTACCTGCTAAAGCAATTGCATGTCCCCTCTTTGACCTCCTTGTTTTCTGCTTTAGTTTTACTGCAACAACCTCGATATGCTTCAAGGGATCCACTTGATCCCAGCTTTCTATGAATGTCATATGCCTCCTCCTTCTTTTTGACCAGGACCTCAATATCCTGAGTCATCAAGGGTTCCCTAGCTCTACCAGCTTTGTCCTTCACTCTAAAAGGAATGTGCTTACCCTGAGCCCTGGTTAATACACTTTTGAAAGCCTCCACTTAGCAGACATCCCTTTGCCCATCAACAGACTCGCCCAATCAACTTTTAAAAGTTCCAGTCTAATACCATCAAAATTGACCTTATGCCAATTTAGCGTTTTAACTTCTGCGCCAGACCTATTATCCTCTATAGCTATCTTGAAACTAATGGAATTATTGTCACTGGTCCAAAAGTGATCCCTCACTAGCAGTTCTGTCACCTGGTCTTCCTTAGTTCTCAAGAGGAGGTCAAACTTTTCCTCCCTCTGTTCAAACCATCCACACATTAATGAGAAATTCATCCTGAATGCACTCAACACATTTCTCTCTATCCACGTCACAAATACTATGGCTGTCTCAGTCAGTGTTGGGAAAGTTAAAGTCCCTTACTATTACTAGCCTTTTTTTTTGGATAAAACTGTGATCTCTTCACATATTTGTTCCTTAATTCCCCACTGATTATTTGTGAGCCTATTGAAGTCATCTCTCTTTTCTTATTTCTACCCAACATGGACTCAATGTGCGAACCCTTGGATATATCCCTCTCAGTGTTGTTCTTGATGTTCTTCCTCATCAAAAATGCAACTATCCTCCTCTTTTACCCCCTATTCTATCTTTCCTATAGTGTCTGTAGCCTGGAACATCGAGCTGCCAGTCCTGGCCCTCTCTTAGCTATCTTTCAGTAATAGATCTAATATCTCCGTTCCATGTGTCTATCTATGCCTTGAGTTCATCTGCCTTGCCTGTAAGGCAATCACTGAAAATAAGCATGCATATACAGCAGTTGCTAAAAAAAAGGCAAATGGTATGTCGACATTCATAGTGAAATAATTTGAGTTTAGGAAAGGAATTATTTTCAGCAATTGTACAAGGCATTGGTAAGGCCACACCTGGAGTAATCTATACAGTTCTAATGTCCTTATCTGAAGAAGGATATCCATGCTATGGAGGGAGTGCAGCGAAGCTTTTCTATGCTTATTTATGGGATGCAGGTGAGTCATATGAGGAGAGACTAAGTCGGTTACCATTGTATTCATTGGAGTTTGGGAGAGTGAGAGGTGATCTCCCAGAATTCTAACAGGATTAGAACGGGTAGTTTCAGAATCAGTGTTCTCGGGATCATAATTTGAGGATAAAGGATAAACCTCTCAGGATTAAGGTGAGAGTATTTTTTTCATCCATACAGTGGCAAATCTGTGGAATTTAGCAACACAGAAAGATGTTGAGGCCAAACAAGTTGTGTGACTTCAAGAAAAAAAAATAGATATAGCTCTTGGGGCTAAAGGTATCAAAGTGGGGGACGGTGGTGAGTGGGTGAGGGAAAGCAGGATCAAGATATTGATTTAATGATCTGCTAAGATCAAAATGAATAGTGGAGCAGGCTCGAAAATTTGAATGCCCTGCTCTTCTGTTTTCTAAATTTCTCAATTTGTATGGTTCTATTAAAAATTCTGGGAAATCAATGAAGCTTCTTATGCAGACACCTAAGGTAGCAGCAGAGGAGAACACATTTCAAATGTTAATGTATGTATTAAGTGCAGAATTTGGACAATTCAAACTCAAAGTCAGAAAATTTCTGCCCCCATTTGTCTTCAAAAAATGAAGTGAAAGTGCTTCAGGTTTGCAATTGTTTTCACACATAATCTTGAACATTCTAAATAAGTGAACAGTTTCCTTTTTGCACTTCCAAGAAGGGCATATCATATTTCTTGGACTCATTATCTTTACATCTGTGTGTGTGTGTGTGTGTGTGTCTGTGTGTGTGTGTGGTGTGTGTGTCTGTGTGTTTTGTGTGTGTGTGTGTGTGTGGTCTGTGTGTCTGTGTGTTTTGTGTGTGTGTCTGTGTGTTTTGTGTGTTGTGTGTGTGTCTGTGGTTTTTGTGTGTGTGTGTCTGCGTGTTTTGGTGTGTGTGTGTGTCTGTGTGTTTTGTTTTTTTTGTGTGTGTCTGTGTGTTTGTGTGTGTGTGTGTGGTTGCGTGTTTTGTGTGTGTGTGTGTGGTCTGTGTGTTTTGTGGTGTCTGTGTGTTTTGTGTGTGTGTGTGGGTCTGCGTGTTTTGTGTGTTTTGTGTGTGTGTCTGTGTGTTTTGTGTGTGTGTGTGTGTGTCTGTGTGTTTTGTGTGTTTTGTGTGTGTGTCTGTGTGTTTTGTGTGTGTGTGTGTGTGTCTGCGTGTTTTGTGTGTTTTGTGTGTGTGTCTGTGTGTTTTGTGTGTGTGTGTGTGTGTGCTGTGTGTTTTGTGTGTGTGTGTGTGTGTCTGCGTGTTTTGTGTGTGTGTGTGTGTGTGTCTGTGTGTTTTGTGTGTGTGTGTGTGGGTCTGCGTGTTTTTGTGTGTTTTGTGTGTGTGTCTGTGTGTTTGTGTGTGTGTGTGTGTGGGTCTGCGTGTTTTGTGTGTTTTGTGTGTGTGTCTGTGTGTTTTGTGTGTGTGTGTGTGTGGGTCTGCGTGTTTTGTGTGTTTTGTGTGTGTGTCTGCGTGTTTTGTGTGTGTGTGTGTGTGTGGGTCTGTGTTTTTTGTGTGTGTGTGTGTGTGGGTCTGGTGTTTTGTGTGTTGTCTGTGGTTTGTGTGTGTGTGTGTGTGGGTCTGCGTGTTTTGTGTGTTTTGTGTGTGTGTCTGTGTGTTTTGTGTGTGTGTGTGTGGGTCTGTGTGTTTTGTGTGTGTGTGTGTGGGTCTGCGTGTTTTGTGTGTGTGTGTGTGGGTCTGTTTGTGATGTTTCACATTAACAGTTTTGTTAAAATGAATACATCATTTCATTTGAACTTGGAAATTACAATTTCTTTGTAACATTTCTTAAATATTGTAGGACTCTAGAGGTGAAACATTCCTCCTGTTAAATATATCCGGCTAATCAATAGGGTTGTTTGAAAAAGGAAAACTTGTCCCATATCCCTCGTTCAGTTGCACAAAGTTCATTCCTGCCACCTCCTGGTTCAGCCAGTTCTACAGTGACTCCAGAATCTGCCCACAAAGCCTGGCTGAGCAGTACAGTGGCAGAGAGTGGCCCAGTGGTAATTGATATCAGTCTAACAGGAGACAAATGGAGGCTGAAATTTTCCCACCTTGGATGATGTATGGAATTTGTATTTTCTCCCTACATCTCCGTGTGTTTCATTTGGGTGCTCCAGTTTCCTCCCACAATCCAAAGATGTGCAGGTTCGGTTGACTGGCCATGGTAAAATGCCAATTAGTGACAAAATATGTATAAGTTCGGGGATTAGTAGGGTAAATTTGTGTGGTTACGAGGTAATGAATGTGCAGGATGCTTTGT
This sequence comes from Sphyrna mokarran, assembly GCA_024679065.1. Taxonomy (NCBI): domain Eukaryota; kingdom Metazoa; phylum Chordata; class Chondrichthyes; order Carcharhiniformes; family Carcharhinidae; genus Sphyrna; species Sphyrna mokarran. Next base: position 79,225,559 of record JAGIQG010000013.1, on the reverse strand, counting down.
TGAAAAATTAGTGCAGACTCGATTGGCCAAATGGCGTTTTCCTGCACTGTATGGATTCTTTAATTCATTCACTCTATAATGTTATAATATCTCATGGTTCAGCCGCTGTCTTCAGTTATCCCTTCAGCTGTGACTAATCTGTTAATCATGCCAGACCTCAGTCCTCAGCTCGCACTTTTATTACTTAATATCATCTCTCTTCCATCACACATTTTCCAGCTCCCCCTTACAGATCCAGCTAATTCGACTGTAGCACATTGAAACATTTTCTCAAGCAGCCTGGTAAATTGTTCTCTAGAGCCTGATGTGTAACTTCGATTAGTATTTTCTTTCTTTGCAGTGAATTCAATCACTATTGGGATACTCATGTGGAAAAAGACTGGTCTCTCTAATTGTGTTACTCATTGCCTGGTGGCCATGGCAGCGGCGGATTTAATGGTTATGATCCTCGACTTGATTTTGAAACACATTCCAATTGTTTTTGCTGACCAGTTCCTTTTCCTGCTGTCTTTTCTCCCTGTGTGTAATATACATGCTGTCCTGCTTTATGCAGCCATTGACTGTTCTGTCTGGTTCACTGTGACTTTCACCATTGATCGATTTGTTGCAATTTGTTGCATGAAGCTGAAGAATAAATATTGCACTGAGAAAGTGGCGGACATTGTTTTGGGAACAGTGACCATACTGAGCCTTTTAAAGAATGTTTTCTGGTACTTTATGTTATCCGGGAAGTATATGCTAAGTAATGTTCCCTGGTTTTGTTATTCAAGCCTCGATGTTTATTACTCATTTTTCTGGGGAAAAGTTGAGTTCGTTCACCACATTCTAAATCCATGTGTGCCATTTGCGTTGATTCTGCTGCTCAATATTTTCACCATTAGGTACATTTTACTCAGTAATAGAGTCAGGAGGAGACTCTCCACTCAGAGCTGTGGGGAGAGTCCCAAAGATCTGGAGTCGACGATTCGAAAGAAATCCATCATGCTGTTGTTTCTTATCTCAGCGAGTTTTATTCTGTTATGGGCTTTGTTTATGGTTTATTCTATATGGTACCGGATGTGGTTCTTGGGCTTTCAGTCTGTATTCATGGACTGGTGAATCAGGATTTAGGCTTCATGCTGCAGCCCCTGAGTTGCTGCACAAACACTGCTATTTATGTTGTGACACAAACTAGGTTCAGAGAACAGATGAAAAATGTTCTGAAATATCCTTTAACCCATATAATTAAACTTATTCAGCAATGAATCTCTGATTAAATGCAGAATGTTGCATTTTCACTACGCATTTCCAATGTGCAAAAGATATATATATCTCCAAACACATCTCCCTGTGTTCCCACAGCCCACTGGGTAGCTGAACAGCCTGAATGCATATTCCTTCATGCTAATTACAAACATGAAGAGATCTTCACACAATTAGGATAAAGACTGTAAGTCATCCTGCACTCGCAATGTGATTGGACGTTAAATCCATTGCGTTACAGCACTTGTTTTCCATCGGCTGGCCCAAATTTCCACAATTGTTAGCACTGCTGCCTTACAGCTCCAGGCACCTGGAATCGACTCCCAGCTTGAGTAACTCCACACTGTCTGTGTGGAGTTTTCATGCTTTCCCTTGGTCTACGTGAGTTTCCTCAGGGTGCTCTTGTTTCCTCCCACAGTCCAGAGACACGCAGGTTAGATTGATTGGCCATAATAGATACTCTCTCCATGTCAAGAGGTTAGCATGGTAAAGCAGTGGGGTTATGGAGATAGAGCCTGGGTGGCATTATGATTGGTGCAGATTTGATGGACAACTTGCCTCTTTCTGCACTTATGGGAATCTATCATTTTGTGATTCAATAATAATTCCATGCTATCGCAGTAACTAGACAAGAAACTGCAGTCAATTGTACATAGATTCCAAAAGCACCCAATGCATATTATGGGTTAACGTTTAAGGGTCAGGGAGGTAATGGGTCATTGTAATGCTGCATCCGAGTGTTAAAAGAGAATTGGAGATTTTCATGTGACCATCATGACCTGACAGGGAGGATTCTACAAAGAGAGTGAGAGAGAAGTTGTATTTATGAGATGCAAAGGAGGAGGCTGAGAGGTAATTGGAGAAAGATCAAGAAAGAGGAAGAGGAAGACTGGCTAGGATGGAGACAGGCCGAGAGTGAGAAAGAGAGACCAGGGGTGGGAGGTGTTTGGGAAGGAGAGAGAGAAAGAAATGTAGCGAGAGAGCGATAGAGTGGCAGGCAGACAGAGAGAGAGAATGAATTATATAATTGTTAGAAGGAGGCCAGTGGCCGACTGTGTCTATACAGCCATTCCTGAATGATCATTATTACTAAGAACATAAGAACATAAGAAATAGGAGCAGGAGTAGGCCATCCAGCACCTCGAGCCTGCCCCGCCATTCAATAAGATCATGGCTGATCTGCAGTGGTTCAGTACCACTTTCCCGCTTTCTCTCCGTAACCCTTAATTCCCTTGTCAATCAAAAAACTATCCTCTCTTGACTTAAGTATATTCAGTGAGGAAGCCTCCACCACTTCATCAGGCAGAGAATTCCAAAGATTCACCACCCTTTGTGTGAAGAAATTCCTCCTCAACTCTGATTTGAATTCCACCCTGCCCCACAACTTATTTTGAGGTTGTGCCCTCTAGTCCTGCTATCTTTGCTAAGCGGGAAGAGTCTCTCAACCTCTACCCTATCCATCCCCTTCATTATCTTATACATCTCTATAAGATTCCCCTCTCAGGCTTCTAAACTCCAATGAACACAAACCTAGCCTATTTAGTCTCTCCTCATAATCCAACGCCCTCACCTCCGGTATCAGCCTAGTGAACCTTCTCTGCACCCCCTCCAAGGCCAATATATTCTTCCTCAAATGCGGTGACCAAAACTGCACACAACTGCAGCCTTACCAGTACCCTGTACAGTTGCAAAAGTACCTCCCTACTTTTATATTCTATCCCACTAGCTATAAAGGCCAACATTGCATTCGCCTTCTTGATCACCTGCTGCACCTGAAGATTTGTGCACAAGGGTCCCTAAGTCCCTCTGCACTGTTGCATGCAGCAGCTTTTCACCATATAAATAATAATCCTTCCCACCATCATTCCTACCAAAGTGGATAACCTCACACTTGCATTCCTTAGGGATAGCTTTCAATCTTTTCCTTTATTTTTGTACATTGATTCTGTTCAAATAATTACCTAATGTCCTCTCGAGTGCTTGCGTTGGGCATTCCTCCACCCATACTTTCAGGCAGTGCATTCCAAATTAGACACCAGCGCGGAATCCACTCTTTACATTTTTCACACTTCACTCCATGAAGTTTTTTAAGCAGGATTATTGTCTGAATACCAAGTCAGGCCAGCCCCTCAGGATTTTGGACACCTCAATAAAACCTCCTCTTATTCTCACAACTGGCAGGAGCACAATCCATTCTTCTCCAATCATTCTTTACTATTGAATGTTATCACCTCAGGGAACATACTGTGAACATCTTCTGCAATCTCTGTACCACGGTGGCAACTTCTCTCACGTGTGACAATTTGCATTATGCACAATACTCCAACTAATCAGTATTTTATGTAAATTCAGCATACGGCAAAGGAACAAAAAGAACAGTTCATTAGTGGAAACGACCCTTCAGCCCAACAAGCCTGTGCTGTCACATCATGGTTTTATAAACTAAAGGCCTTTTGGCTCTATGTTGTATGTTTCCCCCTATTCCCTATCTATTCATGTATCAGTGAGGATACCTTTTAATCTTTGCTATTGAATCTGCTTCTATCAACTCCTCCAGCAACGGATTCCAGGCACTTAACACCCTCTGTATAACAAATGTGCCTGTTGCACCTTCATTAATATTTCCCATTTTTACATTACATGTCGATCCTCTAGTAAGAGAAATTTCTACCCTGAGAATAAAAAGACACTGACTATCCACCGTTCTCCAAATTTTGTAAACTACCATCATGTCGCCCCTAATTCTCTGGAATTCAACTAAAACTAAATCAAGCTCGTGCAATCTTTCGTCATAGCCAATGTCCTCAAAACCCTTCTGATAAGCCTTTTTTGTACCCTCTCAAAAGTCTTTCTATTCTTCTGGTAGTGTGGAGTACACAGTATTCCAAAAGTGGCTGAACTAAAGTGTGATGCAACGGCAAACATGACTTGCCAAATGTTATGGCACGACTAATAAAGGCAAGAATGTCACAAGCCTTCCTGACCATCTATCCATTTGTGCTACCACTTTCAGGGAGCCATGGAAGTGGATGCTCGATTCATTTGTTAATGATATATTAATGATTCTAACTATTCTGCCATTTATATATGTGTCCTGCTGTCAATTTTCCAAAATGCATGACCTCGCCTTTGTTTGAATTAAATCCCATCTGCCATTTCCCTGTGTAAGACTCCAGCCTATCCATACCCTTTGCCAATCCTCCTCTCTAACCCCTAACTCCTCGTCCACAAACATATTAATCCGACAACCCACATTTTCCCCCAAATCATTTATTATATTATAAACAATAGAATCCCAGTATTGATTCCAGTGGAACACCACTGGCTACAGATCTCCAGTCAGAAAAAACATGTTCCCCCACTATTCTCTGACCAAGGCAGTTCTGCATCCATTTTAACAGCTCATGGTGGATTCCATGTGACTCCATCTCCTCCGTAATCCTGCCATAAAGAACGTTTTCAAAGGTCTTGTTCATATTCATGTAGAAAATATCCAATGCCCTGTCATCATCAATATTTTTGCTAATCCCTCAAAAATCTCAATAAAGTTTCTGAGACATGATCTCCCCCGCACAAAGCCATGCTGCTGACCACTAATAAGTCCATATTTATCCAAATGTGTGCAATTTATATCCCTAAGAATCCTTTCCAATAATTTCCTAACTACAATGAAAGGCTTACTACCTGTAATTTTCCAGGTTATCCCTGTTGCCCTGGTTATACAATAAACCAATAAACTTTGTCTATTCTTCAGTTGCCTTGTATCTCTCTTATGACTAAAGAGGATGCAAAGATTTCAAACAAGTCCCCAACAATTTCCACCCTTAACTTTCTCAGTATTCTGTAATGGCCCCTATTAGGCCCCGGGAGTGCTGACCTTAATGTTTATTTTTCAAACCTCCTCCTGTTTTATAGCAACATTCCCGAGAATATCCATATAACTCAATCTGGACTCACCATCAACAATGTCCTTCTCCTTTGTGGATACGTATGCAAAGTATTTGTTAAGGAACTCACCCAAGTTCCCCCAGCTTCAAGCATAAATTCCTTCCTTTATCCTTGAGTGGACCAACCCGAGCTCCCCTCTTTCTCTGAATATATTTATAAGATGTCTTGGGATTTAATCCTGTTTGCCACGAACATTTCACGGTTTCTTTTAGCCCTCCTAACTGTTCATGTAAGTTACTTCCTGTCTGTCTTCAGATGCCTAAACTTAAGTATGTCTCCTTTTTATTGTTTACCAAGCTCACAATTTCTCCTTTCATCCAAAGTTCCCGAATTTTGCCATCCTCATCCTTCATTTTCACAAGAATATGCTGGTGCTGAGTTCTAATCAACTGTCTTTTAAAAGATGTCCACATGGTAAATGTGGATTTACCTTCAAATAGCCAACCCCAATCTGCATTTCCCAGTTTCTGGATAATATTGTTGTAGTTTGCCTTGCTCCAATTTACCCCGCAATTTCACCCAAAGATTACACCTGTCCTTATCCCTAAGTCAGTTTAAAACTTACAGATTCCTGGTCCCTGTTTCCGAAATGCTCCCCCACTAAAACTTTGTTCACCTGACTGGGTTTGTTCCCTAATACTAGTTCCAGTATCACCCAAACCCTAGTTGGATTATTTCCCTATTGCTTCATGAAACACTCCTGGACACATATAACCAGCACACTCAATCCCCAGTCCAAGCATCTGGCTGCTGCTGTTGCCAGTCTCTGGCAGCTAATTCCCCCACCCCTCCAGCCCCCGCCCCCAACGCCTAACAGGATCCAAATTGGTATAACTGTTAGAGAATGGGAAAGCCAAAAGGGACTCATGTTGACTGCCTCCTTGTTCCTTCTACCAGTTCCCAGTGTATCTATCTAAATCATGTCTGTGACCATGCCTCAAAAATTCCGGTCTATGATATTTTCCATCTCCTGCATATTCCGAAGCGTGTCGAATTGCCGATTCAACTAATCCTGTGACCTGACAAGGGTTGCAGTTTGGTTATTGACACATTAAGCTTTTGCAGCTGTATAGGGTACTGGTGAGGCCACAGCTGGAGTACTGTGTGTAGTTTTGGTCGGCGCATTTGGGGAAGGATATATTGGCCTTGGAGGGAGTGCAGAGAAGGTTCACTAGGCTGATACCGGAGGTGAGGGTGTTGGATTATGAAGAGAGACTGAATAGGCTAGGTTTGTACTCTTTGGAGTTTAGAAGGCTGAGAGGGGATCTTATAGAGATGTATAACATAATGAAGGGGGTGCTTAGGGTAGAAGTTGAGAGACTCTCCTGCTTAGCAAAGATAGCAGGACAAGAGGGCACAGCCTCAAGACTGGGGTGGGGGTGTGGGGGTTCAGATCAGAGTTGCGGAGGAGTTTCTTCACGCAAAGGGTGGTGAATCTTTGGAATTCTCTGCCTGATGAGGTGGTGGAGGCTTCCTCACTGAATATGTTCAAGTCATTAGTGGATATGTTTTTGATTGACAAGGGAATTAAAGGTTACAGGGAGAAAGTGAGAAAGTGGAACTGAACCACTGCAGATCAGGCATGATCTTATTGAATGGCGGGGCAGGCTCAAAGGGCTAGATGGGCTTCTGCTCCTATTTCTTATGTTCTTATGTTCTTTCTGTCACCTGCCACTCACTTAATTTCCCAGCCATGCCAGCAATTTGCCCTCTGGCCTTCTGTGTTTACCTTATTACCAAATTGGGCGGATTCTCAGAGTCTTTTTCCAAGGGCTGGAATGATTGCTACAAGGGGAGGTTTAAGGTGCTGGGGAGTAGGTACAGAAGAGAAATCGGTATAAGTTTTTCATTCAGAGAGTGGTGGGTGAGTGGAATCGGCTGCCGTGGATAGAGGCAAATTTGATAGGGTCTTTCAAGAGACTTCTGGATGAGTACATGGAACTTAATAGAATTGAGGATTATAGGTAAGCTTACTAGGTATGGATATCATTGGCGCAACTTGTGGGCTGAAGGGCCTGTTTGTGCTATAGTTTTTCTATGTTCTATGTTCAAATCCTGCACGAGCCTCAAATATATTACAATCTCAGCTGGTGATACTGATGGACAAATATGTTCAGGTGATGCATTATATGCTTTGTTGGCTTGCAATGTACAATGCATATGGATGGCAGGATTCATGTTTCATTACTAATTCAAATTCTGCAGCAGTAATGGACATTTTCTATGTCTGTCACCTCCTCTGGCTAATTGAATACTGATCGGCAAAGGTATCGGGACCCCAAACATAACAAACTGGACAAGGAAGGCAGAACTTTGCGTAGTGCCACTGCAAAAGTTAAACTGTGGTAAAGAAACTTTAATTTCTATCTGAATCAAGTGTTGAACTTGTACTGCACTGCTGGCAAAGACTGCCATTGAAATGCAGGCGCCTGCAGAGTTTGAAACAAAAGGAAACCTGCAGACTTTGAAAAGTAAAAAAAAAGAAATTGCAGTGTTTAATGAAAAAGATTGAAGGAAGGCAGAGGATTTTAAAAAGAAAACCAGAAGCTGATGCTTTAAGTTAAAAACAAATTCAAAATGTAAAAACAAAAAGAGAGAGCTGGTGAAACAAAATTCTTTAGTGGAAAAGATATCACATTCACATTGGATCATGAGCTACAGGAAAATCCCCAATTTGGGGAAATATTGTTAGTTAAAAATATCCAGCTTTGTAATAACATCACACTAAGATAGAAAGGCAGAAAGCTTTCAAATCGTCCAAACATTGGGAACACAGATTATTGCGGTGCTTTAAACAGCAACAATAATTTTTTGGCTGCTTTACATGACAGAGCAGCCAACTTGCTGATGAACCCCAGAAAACTGGGTAAGAACTGGACCGTGCAGGAGGGAAAGCTGCAGTGGTAGCTGGAAGCAGAAACCAAAAAAAAAGACATGTGGCCGCACGTTTTATAAAGTGACAGCATATTTAAAACAGCAACACAGCAAATGAGGAAGAAAGAAAATAGAAGGCTCCAAATGATAATATTTATGGAACATATGGGACACTTTGATTCGGCTGTTGCCCAGCCAAGCTTCAACACTGAACAATTTGAGGTTTTTGTGCTTGCAAATGGAATTGAAAACTACAAAAATGTGACATCTCTGTGGAGTGTGATGAGACCTAAATCTTTGGTTTATGACGAACCTTGGTGCAGTCTGCCAAAGCTGGTACAAAATCATTTAATGCCATTGTAAAAGTTCTTATTGTTTCCCTAAGCTACTTGTGATCGCAATTAACATAGCCATAACTAAATAAACCAAGGAGATAGAGAAGCGATTGCACAGTCTTTTGCTGTTCTTAGAGTAAAAGCCCACTAAACTGTGTGGATTTGCTGAATGGCTTTCTCGGTGACAATGTGGGCTTTGGCCTTCAGAGTGAAGCAGTTCAGAAACGCCTGATTGTAGGGGTTAACCTCACTTTGCAGAAAGCCATAGAGATTGTAGTCTACATGGTCCTGTTCTGCCAAAGATGTATAGCAAATGAATGCATCATCTCGACTACCCAACCTGACAGCAGATCGTGCGCTCAGAATAGCTAGAGGCCGAGATTATTACTGCTGTAGAAATACTGGTACCAACCAACTGAATGTTAATGCAGAGATCTTGAATTCGGTCAGTTTGGCGAGAAGGGCCACAGTGAGATTACATGTAAAAACAAATCAGAAAGACACTGAAACTGAGAATTTTAACAAGAAGAATAAGAAAATGCATGACTTGTGGCAGGAATAGCAGGACAAGATTTTCAGTGTTGTGTTTCTTGTACGAGAACACTTGCTATCCATGTGATCTACCAGTCACTGAGGGGATGTGGAGTGGCCTTACTCCTTCGCACTCAGTGTGTGACACTTGTTCTGCTATTCCAGATGGTCTTTCGAAGATGCCACCAACAGTCAACCGTGGAGCATTATTCATAAAGGTATCAATTACTTTGCAATAGTAAAAAGGAGTTCAGTGGATGAATGCTAAGGGGATGTTTCAGAATACACAGAATAAACACATTTGAATCGGAAATGCAGGTTGTAAGAGGAGTGGACAATATTCCTGGTTAACTAAAATGGAAAGACAATGTCAAACTTAACAAATATAATTGTGCAAAAATGGCTGACAAGCCAGAAGTTTGAAAAGATTGGATATAACTTCTGTTCCCCAGCATTGCATTTATAGGGTACCTGAATGGAGTGCTAGGAAATCAACCAGGATGTCCCCATGTTAAGAGTTTACCCGACAATGCTACAGAAATGATAAGTTCCCTGAAGAATTATACTTTGTTGGGAAAAACTGGACAGAAGCGGTGCATATTGCTGGCCCTGGATGCTTCTGCCAGTACTACCCTGATCATTACTCCGAAGTATTAGAAGGAATGAAACAAGTCCAAGAGTAACTATTTAAAAAAAAAACACAAACGACACCTCCTCCCCACCATCCACCCACTCTCTCACATCCACCTCCCTAGTCGAATCATTCAAGCAACTATGAAGATCAAACAGGTCACCCATCCGAACCACTCTGCCTTCTCACCCAAACCCCTTCCACACTAGTGTGCTCCACATTGGGCCACCCATTTAGTTTCCAGTCCTCTCCCTCACAGTTGTCTGAATCTTTGAAACTTAACCTCTCATTATATAGTGTGCCTTTCATCATCACCTTCATGACATTTTCCTTAATTTGCTCTCTGAAACCCCAGTTCATCTTTGTCGGTGCAGGTGGGGTTGTTCCTCGCTGTTCCTCTGTCACCCAGCCTGAGTGAGGAAAGTTGGACTAGATCGGAGTTTTGCAATTTTCTATAGGTAAATCCATCATGAGTGCCAATGTGCCAGAGATTGCTATTCTGAGGAACGTACAGGCCAGGATAAAGTATAGCATATAATGGCAGAACAATTACTACGCACAGTAAAAAAAAAGAGGACTAGATAAAGTTAGCTACCCATAAAAGATACTTAGTAAGAGCTTATGTAGATCTTTATAGAAGAAAAGTAAGAAAGCGAATGTTTTCGAACAGAAAGTGCATCTGGGGAATTGACAATGGGAAGTACAGAGATGTTGAATGAACTTGGCAGGTTTTCTTACATCAGCATTTACAATTGAGGACACAGATGGCATGCTAGAATTAGCTTTAAGAAATGGAAGGGAAGGAGGAACTAAGGAAAACAAACAATAATCAGAAAAGGGGAATATTCCTCACCAGTAGAGACATTGAATAGAAAAGCAAGAATATTCTGGTTCTTTTTTCTTGTTTGTAACCATTGGCCCATCCCCATTGGAGTAATGTATCTAAGTCTGAACAACACATTTTCAGAAGGATGCTAGTGTTTTGGGAAAGATATAGAGAACATTTCCAAGAATGGGGAAAAGGATGAGTGATTTCAGCCACGTGCGGAAGCTGGGAGTTCTTTCCTGAGACCGGCATCAGTGGAAGTTTGATTGAGACATTTAAAATCAGGATTAGCTTCACTGAGCAAATAATGTGAAAATAGGTCCCCGAAGTACCTGTGAGTAGCCAGCAGAATGGCGTCAAAAACGAATCAGTGAGAAGGTGAAGAATTTAATTTAATTTAATAAACATTAGAGCAACAGTCATTATAATCTTCAATGCACCGCATTTAAGACAGGGAGGAAGAGATTTGACATAAACTTTGCAAATTGAATTGAAACAATACTGACAGAGGGATAATGGAATAGAACGGGAGAGAATAATTAATTAATAATGTAAAACTTTCAGGATGAGTCAAACATTTCTCCCTTCTTCCATCTGGTTAAATCCGCACCTCATGTATCCAACTGACGTTCAGGAGATTGTTGAGCCAGTGGCTGATCTTTCTTATTCTACAATAATGCTGAGAATGGGGGAGAAAGAAAACAGAATCACGATTAATGGAGTTTTGGGCCTGTTTCTGAGCATAGAGTTTATCTGGTGTCAATACGTGTATTACAAAACCATTGATGGTATTCTTCTTTCAGGCCTATTTGTTCTCAGACTATGGTGACACTGATAAGGTCGCTATGACTTGTTTGTTGCTTGTGTTCATGAGAAAGGTGGGTCTTTGATTGTGAAGTACTGTAGTCCTGTAGTGACGGTGCACCAGTACAATGTGACACAGTGATGATGATGGTCATAGATGTGCAGACAGAGTAAACACACTTGGCAGTTAGTGCAGGAGTAACTCTGGGCATGTCTCCCTCTCAAAAACACCTTTATGTTGAGGATTTTACAGGGGAGATATTTTTTAACACGTGAACGCAGCAAGACTGTCGCCCATAGTACCACGGGCACCTCAAGTACACAGGATGGGAGTGGGTCAGAATAACGATGGGGGCGGTGGGGGGGGGGGTGCAATAATGATTGTGGTTTATACGTTAAGGAGAACAGGTAGATGTTACTGCAGCCACAGATGTGATGCCGGGATGGTGTGTTGCTTCACTGGTGTCAATGAGCAGCAGTAGGACATTCTGCAGAGGAGGTGAGTGGCTAAAAGACCAGAGATTGTGGGCCATATCATTATCAACAATGTAAATGAGGTCCAAAAAGCAGGATAGAGAGCTAGGAAGAAGGCTTACAAGCAGGAATTTCCAAGAGCAAGTACGTTCATGAATATGAGAACTTGAATTTGTGGCTGGAAAGCTGGTGTAAGAAGGAGGAACATGAAATTCTGAGATTTTCCAATCGATGTCGGGGATGCAGGGGGATACACACACTGGACAAATTGCACACTAGCAAGACCACGACCAATAACATTGCTATTGGGGTTGGCGGGGAAGGGGGAAAACATTTCAGTGCAGGGTATTGGGAACCTCAGCAGAATGACATTAGAAAGGGAAACATGAAGGGCAGAACAGGATGATACAAAGTGGAAAGCAGAGGAAACAAGAAACCTCGGTAAATGAAAACATGGAACAAAAAGTATGTAAAAAGAATGGACGCACAAATACAAAACCAGTGTAGCTGAATTCATGAAACAGCAAAACCAAATTACACAAATTAACAGTGCAAATGGATATACGTTGTTCTGAATTTATTGGGATTAGGGAAATGTGGCTACAGGGTGATGAAAGCTGAGAACAGAATAGCTGAAGGAATTTGATATTCAGGAAGAGCTGGAAAGAAGTGAAGAAAGGTAGGCAGGTGTTGCTGGTAAGGTATGAATTCAGATGGTGGCACAATTGTCAGCAACTGCTGCCTCACAGCGCCAGAGACCCAGGTTTGATTCTAGCCTCAGGTCACTGTGTGTGTGGAGATTGTATGTTCTCCCTGTGTGCATTTAACCAGCTAGCTCCCCCCTGACATTAAGGGGTAATTGAATATGGCCAATCCACCTAAACCGCACATCTTTGAACTGTGGGAGGAAACAGGCACACCCAAAGGAAATCCTCGCAGACTTGGAGTGAATGTGCAAACCCCTCATAGATGGTGCAGCGTGCTGGGAATTGAACCTGTATCCCCAGAATTGTGAGGCAGCATTGTGCCTCTGTGCCACCCCAAAGTAAATGTCTCCCCATCGAAGAATTGAACCCCAGTCTCTCACGTGATACGAATCACTATGCTAACGAGAAATTCTACCATTGATGTTTGATTGGCACTTTTTGTTTGCAAAATTGAGATTAAACTATTATCTTCTCGAGTTAACCCATACCAGGGAAGCATCGTACCAAAGCTATCATGCTAACACGTCAATGTATCATCAAAGTAGGAAGATGTGGAGAAGGATAAACGCATAGGACTGCACATCCAAGGTAACATGATCCCATCCATCTGAGAAGGAGCTGAGGATATGCTACATCCCCATAAATACAATAAGTATCATTGAATATTGGGTAGGTGTTGCTCCCCTCGAAGCAATAAGGAAATTACAAGATTGATCGTAACTGGGTGGACACATGCACAGTTTGTTTGTCCATTTATTATGTTGTAGCATTCACTTGTGCTTGTTACTCCAGCACCTTCCTTCTTCTCAATGCCATACCTTTGGGTTTTGGTATTATTTGTTTCAAGATGAAATTAGGAGCTGGGTTTGATATGTTAAAGATCAGTGCATACTTCTTCATGTGACCCAGCCTACCTGCACAAGACGTACTGCGATGGAATACAATCCTGGCATAAATACTAGGGTATCTGACATCAGTGAACCTGAAATACTCAGCACATTGGCCCAACATAGTGAATTCAGACCTTAATAGAGACACTGCTTGCGAAGGTATTCTCCTCCATCTGAGCATGCATAGGGACATGCGAGCAAACCTGACACATAGATGGGTTGGAAAGTTCAGGATATGAAATGCCTTGTACAAGTGAGGAGTAACATGTAGTTCCAAGGCGGATGCTGAATGACTTTAGATGCTGTCTCTATCTGAGTCAAAATCAGTAAACTCAACATATTAAAAGAGTGGAAACACAAGTTATCATTTTGACAACCAACTACCAATAATTTCTCCAGCTCTTCTTTATTCATAGATTGTAGACCAACATTGGGTAGGCAAAATATTCAGTTACACTCTCGTATAGTAGCCGTGTCACATTCAGTTATATGATAATTTTCTGATATCCCTTAAATGATCCTCTGCTTGTCTGCTGTGGTCTTGCTTGCTGAAGTTGTTGGTGCACGTACTTTGTGTTGGCTGAGTCAGAGAATCACAGAAGGAGGACAATCAGCCCATCAAGTCTGCGCCAACCACAATTCCACCCAGGACCTAACCCCATAACCCCATGCATTTGCCTTAGCTTGTTCCCACGAACATTAGGAGGCAATTTAGCATGTCCAATCCACCTAGCCTGCACATCTTTGGACTTTGGGAGGAGACTGGAGCACCTGGAGGAAACCCACGCAGACACGGGAAGAATGTGCAAACTTTAGTAGCCCATTTACAAATTCAGGTAATTTGCATTATTAGCCCTATGGCTATAAAGGGCACTCTGTCTATAGGGTCATTCATCCTTGGTGCAGATATTTATGATCACAGCGTGATCCATTGAGATATGCGTTCAACTATGCCCAGTACCATCACTGTGTGCTGTGCTTCTCATTAATCAACACACAAATTTGTCCTGCAACAATCACTTTATAGGTGATAGAATCGCTGCAGTGCAGAAGAGGCCATTCGACCACTGAATCCGCATCAACAGCAATCCCACTTAGGCCCTATCCCCATCACCCCAATTATTTGACCCACTAAACAGTCTAACAAATGCATCCCAGCCCAATCAAACTAACCGTCACATCTCTGGAGTGGGAGGAAACCGGAGCACTCAGAGGAAACCTACGCAGATACGGGCAGAATGTGCAAAATCCACACAGATGTTGACCCAAGCTGGGAAATGAACCTGGATCTCTGGTGCTATGAGGCATCAGTGCTCATTGCTGTGCCACCATGTCACCTCCCCATCAATCCCTTTCAGTGAGCACAACGTTTTTTGTCTGTCACACGTTTTACCATTATCTTGCCTTTTGGCGTGAGTAATTTGGGGGGGTGGGGGTATCCTCTCCCGTCATTTTAATTCAGTGTGTATGCTGATGTTGGGTAATTACACAGTTTTTGAGAGAATGCAGGTGATCTGTCAAATCTCTGGTGCATTGGAATAGTGTTCTTCAGTTTATTTCAAGTTTTCTCCCCTATCCACAACCCCTATTATATGTCATTATTTCAAAGGGAGTCAACCTTGTTCCTTGAGTACTGTAGATCACTGTCACAGCATTATTGTAGATGACGCCTGCCCCTAATTATTTCCCCTTTATGGTAGACATTGCGTTAGCGAGATTTTTTTAAATATCTGGTTCATTCACATCTGTCTTTACTATGACAATGAAGAGGTAGTTGTGAAACGTGGGGAGAGAGACTGTGTGGCGTTTGAGAAAATTGTCAAAGGGAATGACAAGGTATGATGCATTGGCTGGCTAAAAGTGAACAAATTTCCAGATCTGGAAGAATTGTTGTGGGAGACAAGGGAGGTATTTGCAGGGGCTCTGACCCAAATTTTTAATTCTTCCCTGGCCATCGAGGAGGTCACAATGTGGAAATGCCAGCATTTGACTGGGGTAAACACAGTAAGAATTCTCACAACAGGTTTATTTGATAGCAGCACCACTACCTTGCTGGGCTTTGCCCCTTCGACAGGTGAGTGGGGAGTTCTGATCACAAACAGAGTATATAAAACACATACTCAGTTTACAGAATACTGATTAGAATGCAAGTCTTTACAGCTAATCAAGTCTTAAATGTGCAGACAAATGTGAGTGGAAATAGCATTAAATATAGGTTAAAGAGATGTGTATTGTCCCCAGATAGGACAGTAAGTGAGATGTTGCAAACCCAGGCAAGCCTTGGGTTACCAATAGCATGATGTAAACCCAAGATCTCTGCTCAGACCATCCTCATGTGTGCGGAACTTGGCTATCAGTCTCTGCTCAGTGCTGTCGTGTGTTGTGAAGGCCATCTTGGAGAACGCTTACCCAAAGATCAGAGGCTGAATGCCTGTGACCACAGAAGTATTCACCAACAGGAAAAGAACCATCTTGCCTGGTGATTGTCAAGCGGTGTTCATTCATCTTTTGACGTACCATCTGCATGGTCTCCCCAGTGTTCCATGGACAGAGTGGATAGGGAGAGCTGTTCCCCTTAGTTGATGGGTCAGTTATGAGGGGATACAAATTCAAAGTGAGGGGAGGGAGGATTAAGGTGAATTTGAAGAAAAACATTTTTATTCAGATGGTGGTAGCCGTCTGGAATGCACTGGCTAGGAAGTTGGTGGAAGCAGGAAGCCTCACATCCTTCTTGATTACTTGGCACACCATAATATTCAAGGCTATGGGCCAAGTGCTGGAGAGGGATTAGGTGGGCATGTCAGGACATTTTGTGCATTGGTGCAGACTCAATGGGCCAAAGGGCTTGCTCTGCATTGTAAATTCTGTGATTCTGATTCATTCACTCTACTATTCCTGAACTCTGGGGGGGTAGTATGGAATATGGTATCTCTCTCATATTCCCAACATCTGAAAAGCTCCTTTCAAGACTCTCCCAATGAATTGGATTCCCTGATTGGAACCCAATTGAAGAGGCACTCCCCATCAAAGTTGATTCAGAGTGATGGTGCTGGCTGAGGCATCTTTACATGGAAATGCTTCAACCCACTGAGTAAACTGATGTATGATTATTGATCTATGATTTCCCTTCACCTGAGGTAATGACCCTGTAAAATCCTGTAAATTCTCCCAAAACAATTTAGGCCATGGTTGATTTCCCATCTTAATTCTACTGTGATGCTCCTGTTCCACCAGAATGAACTGTATGCATCACTGACAAAACTTTGCTTCCCATATCTTTCCTTCACCAACATTCTTTTAACAACTTAATAATTCTAACTCTCCCTTTAGAGCGAATCTGAATATTTTTAAAAGGGTATATTGTATGGCATCTGGAGCAATTATCTTCCCTTCCCTTCTCTTTCCTTCTCCATATTCCATCACGGTCTTCCTGTCCTCCATAATTTTTCCACTCCTGCTTCTCATCTCTTGATGCCTGTTTGTGTACCTATTTCACATTAATGTCTGTACTATCTCTAACTTGTATTGCTGCTGTACCTGGAGTTGGTATCCATTTCCAATCTTGTTATAGTCTTGTTCAACCCGACTATTGCCTCTCTGCGCCTGTCTCTCGACCCCTGTATGGCCTTGTGCCATAATCACAGCTACTTCTGAATGGCTGCAAACAGCTTGAATTAAATCTCTAATTAAATTATCATGTTTACGTGTCCCCCCATTAGAAATTACAAACGTATGTCAACTCAACTTAATATGAAATGTAGAGATAGCCACAGCTCATAAATTTTAAATTGGAAGTCAGCTTTTTAAAGTGACAGAAATGTCCGTCGATTTCCTACATTTTCTTGAGAACAGCCATGGCTACAGATTAAATTCAAGGTTAAGATATTTCAAAAACTTGTTTTATTTCTGTTTACAGGCTATTTAAATCCAATGTTCAATTGATTTTAAACTCTATAACAAACCCATTATTATTAAATCTCAGATTTAAAGAAGCATAGAACTCTGCAGTGTAGAATGAGGGTATTTGGCCCATCAAGTCTGTGCCAACAACAATCCCACCTCAGGCTTATCCCCCCATCCCACCTATTTAACCTGCTAATCCCTCTAACCTACACATCCCTGGACATTACAGGGCAAATTAACATGGCCAATGCATCTAACCACTACACCTTTGGACTGTAGGAGAAACCAGAGCATTTGGAGGAAACACATACAGACATGGGGGGAAATGTGCAAACTCCACATGTAGAGAGACCCAAGGCAGGAATCGAACACAAGGCTCTGGAGCAGTGAGGCAGCAGTGCTAACACTGTGCCATCGTGTTACCCAATCAAAGCAGTAAAGCAGCAACATAACAAAAACAGCCATACAAATACTTTATTAAACACATGCACAAATAGAAATGGAAGCTTTCCATCATTCATTTGTAGCATCTCCTTTCATTTGATCTCAATATTCTAAGCTGGAATGAAAATAGAACATTCAAGGAAAAGCTGATTGCATTACTTCACTTTTTTTCACTCTACTACTCCAAGAGATACAGAAACCTGTCTCTGTCCCTCTAAATTCAATGTGTCCTTAGATGGGTTGTACAACCCATCTAAGCTTGCTACTTGGGCAGTGCAAAAGTCCATCTTTGCTCCCCTGAATTAGTACATACCCTCCCTCTATGTCTTTCCTTTGCATGGCTTTTGTTTAGCCCCATCAGAGCAGTGCAAAAAGTCCATCTTTGCACGCCCCGTATTAGTGTGTTTTCACTCATGCAATACTGTTTTTTGTAACTCCTTCATTTTTATTCGAGTTGCTCAATTTATAGGCAGACACATAACTACTGCCTGGTAAATAAAACCACACTCACCCATTTAGGAAGCATATCTTGCTGTTGAAATCTGATGGGTCAACTTGCTCACTCCACCAATTTTCTATAAGTGTTTTTTTTTTCAGAAACCCAAGTATTTTGCTGGCATTAACGTGGGAGATTTCTCTTCATTTAGTACAGCTCAACATGTACAAAGAATCCCCAAAGACATTAATTCTGGTTGAAGACGTACTTTTCTCTGCTCATTCCTGGTTCACACGCGTGGGTGAATAGACAGGAGAGTCAAAACAATTCTGAATTGCATTGTTATCGGTGATACAATTATAGTTTCTTCAGAAATCATCTGTCTGCCTACTCTTTTCAGCCTAACTGGATGAGACAATAATTTTAGTTTACGTCATTTACATTGGCCAATAATATTCCACCTTCTGGCACTGTGAGGACATATAGGTTCATCCAGAAGTTTTTGCTATTGTCTCCTGGCAACCTACTACATAGATCCAGAAAGTTCTTTCCCACCGTCTCTTAGCATCTTACTATGCTGATCCATAAAGTTCAAAAGTACTTTTTCCCACTTATCGGGAAAGATTGTATTATTCTTTTCACTCTATTCTCTGAGAAGCTTGTACTGTCTATAACGAATTCCAATAAAAACTGTGCTCTTGTTATATTATTCTTTAAAAAATGTGGTTTGTTTTACTCAGCTTTTATCCCATTATGCCATAGGGCAATCTGTAGGTGGCCAAGCTTACATTTTAATGCAGAATATATAAAAACGCATGTTTAATTATTTAACAATAGTTATATTTGTTTCTATGCAAAATGGTACCTTTGTAGCTTCAGGCACTTTGTACTTTTTCTATACTATATTCATTGTAAATTAATTTATCTTAATCTATTAGATTTTTAGCCCCAGTTTATGCTAAATCCCTCTAACAGCATGTTTCACCTTTTCCCAGTGATCATGGTTTATGTGATTCACCAAATCATATACTGAGTGTATGTGTTCCTTTTAACCATTAGAATACAAGAGATGAGAAGACCATTCAGCCCCCGAGCCTGCCCCCTATTCAATAGGGTTATGGCTAATCCAACATTCCTCTTGCCCACATTTCTTCCCTTAGCCCATTATCTTTGGTTCTCTTGCTCATCAAAACTCTGCCTATCTCAGTTTTGAATCTACACAAGAACTCAACCCCCACAGCTTGCTGTTGCAAGAAATTTCAATGGCTCACAAACCTCTGAGAGTTGATGTTCCTCCTCATCATAGTCGGTACCCATTTCTTCTGAGACTAAAGCCATTGATCCTGAACTCCCCTCTGAGGGCAAAATCTGCTCAGCATTTCAAACCTTAAGAATCTGATATGTTTCATTAATATCACCACTCATTCTCCTAAGTCCCAATCAGTGAATTTCCGATACGTTTAACCTGTTTTAGACCAAGGTACAAAATTTGCCACTCTCCAATCTTCGGGCACCTGGCCTGTCATTGTCGGTGGTTCGAATATCTCTGCTAGGGGACTCACAACTTTCTTCCTAACCTCTCATAGTGTCCTGGGCTGCAGTTCATCAGGCCCTGGTGATTTATTTATCCTGATGTGCTTCAAAATTTCCAGCGTCTTCTTCTCTGCAATGTCTATACTCCTCAGACTTTGTTATTTATTTCCCCAAGTTCCCCAACATCTATGCCTTTCTCAACAGTGAATACTGATGAGAAGTATTCATTTAGGATCTCACCTATCTCTTATGGATCCACACATAGACGACCTTGTTGATCCATAAGAACTCTATTATCTCCCTAGTTACTCTTTTGCTCTTTATATATTTGTAGAAGCTCTTTGGATTTTCCTTTGCCTAATCTGCCAAAGCAAGAAAATTGGTTAGATGACAGAAGACAGACGGTGGTTGCAAATGGTTGTTTTTCACACTGGAGGCCTGTGACCAGCAATTTGCCTCAGGAATTGGTACTGGGTCCATTGTTATTTGTCACTTATATTGATGATTCAAATGAGAATTTAGGAGGCATCGTTAGCAAGTTTACAAATGATACCAAGACTGGTGGCATAGTGGACAGTGAAGACAGTTATCTAGAACTGCAATGGGATCTTGATCAATTGGGCCAGTGGGCCGATGAATGGCAGATGGAGTTTAGTTGAGATAAATGTAACGTGATGTATTTTGGAAAATTGAACAGGGCATGACATATTCTGTTAAAGGTTAAGCACTGGGGAGAATTATAGAACAAAGATACCGAGGGATACCTGTTCATAGCTCGTTGA
>JAGIQG010000013.1:78548077-78605106 GCA_024679065.1 Sphyrna mokarran | reverse complement strand
ATCTGCATCGCCATTCAGTATAATTAATGGTGGATTTTGGGTTTTAACTGCACAGACCTCCCTTCCCCTATATTCCCTGTTTCCAAGAGATGGTAGATCAGTCCAATTGACCCTTCAATGTATTTAATAATGGAGGACTCACAGCCTTCTGGGGTAGAGAATATCAAAAATTTGCAATCCTTTCAGAAAAATAATTTCTCCTCAAGTCAATCCTAAATGACCAGCTCCCAATGTTTTATGTTCCCCAAGAGAGCAAATAATCTCTCAGCATCCACCCTATGAACTCCTTCCTGAATTTGATGTGCTTAAATGAGATCATTGATCATTCTTTGAACTCAATAGAAAATGGACACAAGTTCTTCAGCATCTGAAGAAGACAACCCCTTCATCTGAGACACTAGTTTAATGGACCTTCACTGTTCCTCCCCCATTGGTTTAAATGTCAATACTAAAGCTTCAAAAATATTCCTGATATATTATGATCAAAACCCTGTACAACTGAAGCAAGACTTCTTTATTCCTGTACACCAATCCTTGACAATAGAAGTCAATATTCATTCCTCATTTGCATTCCTCATAACCTGCAGCCCCTGCCTGTTAAATGTTGACATTCCAGCTTTAAGTGATCCCAAGTCTCTGTGAAAATCAAATGTTTCTCAATATTTGAAAGAATTGGATTTTCTATTAATAACTTCACATTTCCATGGATTGTAATCTATCTTGTTTCCCAGTTGCTTAATTTGTCCATATCTCTTTGATGCCTCTCTCTGTGTCCTCCTCACTGCTTGCCTTCCCATTGGGCTTTTCATCACCAGCACATTTAGATGCATCTCTGATGCGAGAGGGAATTTTTTCACACAGAGGGTGGTGGGGGTATGGAATGCACTGCCAAGTAAAGTGGTGGAGGCAGGTACTCTGGAGTTAGTTAAGAAATACTTAGATGGTCACATGAACAGAATGGCTATGGAGGGGTATAGAAAACTGATTAAAAATAGGGATCATGAGCCTTGGGAGTCCCGGGTAAGTGTGTAAGTAGATGATGATATTGATGTACTTGTTTTTATCCTACAGGTGCTTTGCTCCACCTTGTTGTCTAATGAGGGGCATACACACGATGGGTCATGAGAGGGCTGCTCTTGGATCTTTTTTGAGAGTGTCCTAGTCCTTCACGTCATTAGTGTACGCTTGACCTGGACCATTTGATGGGCAACACGACAGCTCAGTGACTATCGCTGTGCTGTGCAGATACATGGATTTGGGCCTGAGGGAGTTTGTGTATTCTCCCATCCTTGCGTGGGCTTTCTACGGGCGCTCCAGTTTCCTCCCACATCCCAAAGATGTGCTCTTAGGCTAATTGGCATGACATATTCTCCCTAAATTGTCTCAAATTTGGTTTTTAATCCATAGATCTATAAACATGGACAAGGAACGCGGGTAGAGGTGGGAACATCGGGGTAGCGGCGCGGGCTCGTTGGGTCAAAGGGCCTGTTCCCCGTGCTGTTTTGTTCTTTGTTCTATTAATACACATTGTAAATGGCTAAGACCCAGCAACTAACCCTTGAGGAATACCATCAATGACAACATGAAAGAAACATGAACGTTCTCTGCTTCCTGTCTGTCACCCAATCCTCGATGCATGCTAATATAATACCTCCAAACCTATGCACAATCATCTTGCCTCTTAACCATTTCTGTGGCACTTTGTAATTGCCTTTTATAAATCAAGGTAATTTACATCTATTGATTCCCCCCATTATTCTCTTTACCACTCCATCCCTCAACATCTCCTTACTTTTGGTAAACAGGGCTATATAATAATATTGCTCTTGTGACCTCTTTTAGATCGTTGGTTCTTTTGTCCTACATTTAACCTTTAGCACTAAGGACAGCACGATGGCACAGTGGTTAGCACTGCTGCCTCACAATGCCTGGGACCAGCCTTCAATTCTGGTCTTGGGTCACTGTCTGTGTAGAGTTTGCCACATTCTCCCTGTGTCTGCATGTATTCTTCCAGGTGCTCTGTTTTCTCCCTATATACCAAAGATGTGTGCTTTAGGTTGACCGGGCATGTTAAATTGCCCCTTAGTTTCACAGACACCAGTATGATAAATAAATGTGGTTACAGGGATGGGGCCTGGGTGGGATTGTTTTTGGTGCAGACAGGATGGGCTGAAGGGCTTCTTCTGCACTGTATGACTCTATGATTATATTTATCAATACCCCTTTTTGGTCACCTTTCGCTGGTTTCTAAGTGCTCCCAATACTCCATTACTCTCATATTTTTGCAATGTTATAAGCATCTTCTTCCAATCTAATGCCATCTCTAAAGAGTGAGTCACGGATGGATCCCTCTCACTTTTTCTCATGGAGTGTACTTCTGGTAGATGGAGTGACTTGTTCCTTTCAGAGATTTCCTGCTGTATATTTGCAGCCATATCTCTCAGTAAATTTATCCAATTTATGCTATTCATTCGTATCGATGTAACTGTCTTTGTTTAGGTTGGAAATGGTTCTTTCTAACTGGAATTCGTTAGTTTCCAAATGACCATTGATTTCAATGGTCTTGCGGGGTAAATTCAGATGGCCGGTACTGTCTTTAATTAAGACAATAAAAAACCCATGAGGCAGATATCTCGGCATAAAAATTGTAGTATTTATTTAACAAAAACTCAACGTGCAACTGCTCAGTGGTCACCAAAAGGGTTAAGCAGCCCTGGGATAGAGTGGCAGAATCTCTCTGGTGAATCTAATGTTTAGATCAATTATAGATCTTCTAATCAATTATTCCTGCCTTACATTACGTTAATATTAATTACACCTAATATACACACGTCAGTAATAATCTCTGACATTCACAGCAGCCGCTCTACCTTCCAGTATAATGATATCTCATTCAGCCACTTAATCTGGCTGCTGACTCCAAATTTGGTAAAAGTCACTTCCTAGTTGCCTGGCTACCTTAGATGCTCGCTACAGGGATGAAAGTTTTTTATCGCACCAGATCATTGCCAACCTGCATGAACAGCTGGTCGTGCGTCCGGGCACATCCTTGTCCTGAGTCCAGACAATGAATTGAGCCTGTTTATAATGTTGCAATTTGTGTCCCAAGCAATTCTGGCAAGAATTTTGCTAACTATGGGGGTCTCTTCGCCTTTAGCATCATCCTTTACTGTAATCTGCATTCCACTCAAGTCAGCAATGATTCATGTATTTAAAATGTGTTTAAATACTCAATAAATATATCGTAAAATCTTATAGATTCGTCCAATTCTGTTACTGCATCCATGTATAAATTAATTATTCATCTTATTGGCTTACTAACTTTGTTTCAAGGATCATTTAATACTTGGCTGACAATCTTCTTAGTGTCTAAACATATTGTTATGTACCTTATTAACTAATTAGGAACTTCCCACTTCAATCTCTCTCCTAGCCATTGGTTTGCCCAATGCCAGGCCAGTAAATACTTAAATCCTAAAGAGTGAGTGGAGTCTTGATTTCATAGAACACAGATCACAGGACAGTACAGCACAGTACAGGCCCTTCAGTCCTCAATGTTGTGTCAAGCTTTGTCCAAAACTAAGATCAAGCTCTCCCACTCCCTCTCATTCTGGTGTGCTCCATGTGCCTATCCAATAACCGTTTGAAAGTTCCTAAAGTGTCCGACTCCACACCGCAACCACTCTCTGAGTAAAGAACTTAATTCGGACATCCCTTCTATATCTCCCACCATGAACCTTATACTTATGCCCCCTAGTCACAGCTACATCCACCCAAGGAAATAATCTCTGCACGTCCACTCTATCTATCATCATCTTATAAACCTCTATTAAGTCGTGTCTCATCTTCGCCTGCTCTGAAAAGAAAGCCCCAGCTCCTTCATAAGACCTATCTTCCAAACCAGGCAACATCCTGGTAAATCTCTGCTGCACTCTC
This sequence comes from Sphyrna mokarran, assembly GCA_024679065.1. NCBI lineage: Eukaryota > Metazoa > Chordata > Chondrichthyes > Carcharhiniformes > Carcharhinidae > Sphyrna > Sphyrna mokarran. The sequence continues at coordinate 78,601,170 of JAGIQG010000013.1, read as the reverse complement.
TACAATGCTTCCACATTCTTCTTATGGTGAAGTGGTGAGAACTGGATAGGCACATGGAACACACCAGAATGATAGGGAGTGGGATAGATTGATCTTGGATTTGGACAAAGCTTGACACAACATTCAGGGCTGAAGGGCCTGTACTGTGCTGTACTGTTCTATGATCTATGTTCTAAGAAATCAAGACTCCACTCACTCTTTAGGATTTAAATATTTACTGGCCTAGCACTGGGCAAACCAATGGCTAGGAGAGAGATTGAAGTGGGAAGTTCCTAATTAGTTATTAAGGTACATAACAATATGTTTAGAGACTAAGAAGATTATCAGCCAAGTGTTAAATGATCCTTGAAACAAAGTTAGTAAGCCAATAAGATGAATAAATTATGTATACATGGATGCAGTAACAGAATTGAACAAATCTTTAAGATTTTTCAACATATTTATTGAGTTTTTAAACACATTTTAAATACATGAATCATTGCTGACTTTTCTACCTCACCAAAATCCTGTATAGTTGCAGCATAACCTCAAGGCTCTTAAACGCAAATCCCCCTTAATAAACGCTAACACACTATAATAATGCTAACTCCATCTGCCACTTTTCTGTCCAGCTATGCATCCTATCAATGTCGCTGCAGTTTACAACAGCCTTCCACTTCAAACACTACTCCAACAATCTTGGTGCCATCAGCAAATTTACTGACCCATCCTTCAGCCTCCTCTTCCGAGTCATTGATAAAAATCATAAATAGCAGAGAAACCAGCTCTGATCCCTGTGGTACACCGCTGGTAACTGGTCTCCAGTCTCAAAATTTTCCATCCACCATCACCCTCTGTCTTCTACAAGACTGCCAGTTATTTATCCAATTGGCCAAATTTCCCTCTATCTCACACCTCATTACTTTCTTCATGAGTCTACCATTGGCAACCTTATCAAACGCCTTTCTAAAATCCATGTATGCGACATCAATTGCTCTACATTCAACTATACACTTAGTTGCCTCCTCAAAAAATTCAACCAAATTTGTGAGGCAAGACTTACCATTCATGAATCCATGCTATCCCGGATTAAGCCGCATCTTTCCAAATGATCATAAATCCTATCCCTCAGGACTTCTCCATTAACTTACCAACTGCCCAGGTAACACTGACCAGTCCATAATTACCAGGGTCATTCCTATTTTCTTTCTTGAAGAGAGGAACAACGTTCTCCAGTCCTTGGCACTATCTCTGTGGACAGTGAGGACCCAAAGATCAAAGCCAAATGCTCTAGAATCTCATCCCTTTCCTTCCAAAGAATCCGAAGATATATCCCATGTGTCCCAAGGACTTATCCTCCCTCAGGTTTTTCAAAATTGTTAATACATCTTCTCTCAGAAAGTCTATCTCCTCCAGCCTATCAGCCTGTACCACACTCTCATCCTTAAAAATAAGACCTCTCCCCTTGGTAAACACGGAAGAAAACTATTCATTCATCACTTCTCCTAATTCTTTTTACTCCATGCACAAGTTCCCACTATTATCCTTCACAAGATCCAACCTCACCCTGGTCATTCTTTTATTTCTCACATAAGAGTATCTGACCCAGCAAGGACATCTCATGCCCTCTCCTTGCTCTCCTAAGGAATTCATTTAGTTCATTCCTTGCTACCTTGAAATCCTCAAGCGACCCAACTGAACCTTGCTTTCTTAACCTTGCTTCCTTTTCTTTCCCTCATTTGGCCATTTCCTCCCTGCCTCTCAGGGGCATACCCATCAAGGGCACGCAGTATTTGTTCCTTGAACAAGCTCCACTTTTCATTTCTCACTTTCCCTGACAGTTTCTGTTCCCATATCATGCTCCCTAATTCTTGCCTAATCACATATTTACCCCTCCCCCAATTATAAACCTTGCCCTACCATATGGCCCTATATATCTCCATTGCAATATTGAAAGACCCTGAATTCTGGTCACAATCTCCAAAGTGCTCTCCCACAAACAAATCTAACACATGGCCCAGTTCATTACCCAGTACCAAGTCCAATGTGGCCCCACCTCTTGTTGGCCTTTCCACATATTGTGTTAGGAAACCCTCCTGCACACCCTGCACAAAAACTGCCCCATCCCAGCTATTCAACTTATAAAGGTTCCGATCAATATTTGGAAAGTTAAAGTCACCCATTGTTACTACCCTGTGACCTCCAGAACTATCCATAATCTGCTTTGCAATTTTCCCCTCCACGTCTCTATTACTATTTGGAGGCCTATAGAAAACTCCTAACAACGTGACCTCCTTTCCAATTTCTAACTTCAGCCCATATTACTTCAGTAGGCAGATCCCCTTTGAACTGCCTTTCAGCAGCCGTTAAACTATCCTTGATCAACAATGCTACTCCTCCTCCTCTCTTACCACCTTCCCTACTCTTACAGAAATACCTGTATCCCAGAACTTCCAACAACCATTCCTGTCCCTGTTCTAACCATGTCTCCGTAATGGCCCTAATACTGTAGTCCCAAGTACTAATCCATGCTCCAAGTTCACCAACTTATTCCGGATGCTCCTTGCATTGAAGTAGATATTTCTTCCTTTGTAACCTGGATGTCATCACTAATATCATATCGAATATATGTAATTGTGTATGAATCATAATCCCACTAATACTTAAAAATCATAAAGAAATGGTAGTATTGCCTCACATAGGCCATCAAATAGCTGTCTAGCAACACATCTTCTTATAAACCAATGGAGCACTAAGTCATAGGGACATCTTCTTGTCCTCTTCGATTGATGCCACTGCTACTGCTGTCCTCATCATTGACTTTGGTGTCAAAGAAGAGCAATATGTGAACATGAGCACAATTATAATAATCATTGGAATGAAAATGGAGAAAAATACTATCCCTTGCAATCAGTTCCGCAGATCCTCAGAGAAGAAGATGTTGGTTCTTTAAGTTTCTCAAAGTCCTTCTGAACGTTTGCAGCCAAATTAATGATGCTCTCTGAAGACTCTGGTAAGTATGTGCAACATTTTGATCCAATTAAAGCACATCTTCCATCCTTAGTTGCCAATATGAAGTCAAATGCTATCCTGTTTTGTCGCACAACTGTGTGCATGGCAACCATCACATTACTGATCTTCAATGAGTGCCATTGAGTGTTAGGTAAGTGTGCTTCGCCCTGAAGCAATATCAAACATTGAAAGGGAGTCTGATTCTCGCTGCGGAAGGGTAGACCCAGACCAATTTGGTTCATTATACCTACCGAGTGTGGACACTTGTTCATGCCCAAATGTCTTCCAGCACCTCTTCTATTCTCAATACACAATATATCTTGTAGTTTCCGTTCTGCTTCATTTAAAGTGAGGCTGGATGCGGGACTGGATGTATTAAAAATAAGTGAATACCTGTTCCTGTGACCTGGCCCACTTGTACAGATCTATTTCTATAAAAGTTTACTCTATCACAAGCCCTAAGAAAACTTACTGCTGTCTCTCATGATCCCCAAAAAAAACTGAGTCAGCTGATCGCACACAATTAAATCTGCCAATGAAGGTAAAGGATGAAATGGAATTCCTCCCTCAGTGTGTATAGGGTGGGAGCACATCCAACATTTAGATATATGAGCTGTTTTAACATCGTGTATTCATATACAGATAAGTAATAGTATGCAGTTCTTGATGGACTGTCTGTACAAAACATAACAAACTCAACAGTAAAAGAACAGGAAAGTTTAAAAGCCTTTTGATAATTCTCAATTGATGATATTATTCTTTGTAAATCCCCTGGTATCTTGTTAATATTAAAAAAGATAAACATTCATTTAGAGAACCGTGCTGCAGAGCAGTATTTTGTACCATTTCATGTCTGAGTGCTGAGTGGATTTGAAACTGGGAGAATTTCACCTCCATTCTTTCGGGCGTGTTTTTAGCACCCCCCCCCCCATACATACTCTGCCCACAAAATTTTGAGCAAGTCCGATTCATGCTGCAGAAGTCTGTGGGTGGGCTTAACTCGCCCAAAACCCTGCAGCTTCAATCAGAGCCTGCAACTGCACATGCGCAAAATGAAATAGTGCTGTTCCTCTCACACATCCCTCCCGGGCTGGATAATGCCTCCTCCGAACCCCACAGAGATTGCCCACGATAACATTACTGACCACCATATCCCCCACTGCCCCACTGCTCAGACAGATCATGCACACCCCCCACCCCCACCATAGATCGCAGGCAGAATGGCAGCAGTCCCTACCCCTCTCTCCCGCTACCCTTTCCCCCACCCAGCACCCACCTGCACAAGGTCACCCTCTCCCACTGACTTCAATGGCTATCTGACACCTCCCTTTCTCTCTCCTGCACCCAACCATCACAGAAACACAGATTCATCCCCCATCCCACCTCCATCAGCACACTGCAAGTGCGCACTTGCCTTTCCCTCTACGCTAACAAGCAAACTGCATTTAACTGGCTGGAATTATCTCTCCAACTGCCTGCAGCTGATCTGCTCTAATGAGAGGCAGTTCCATTCAAACCCCAAGGATGGACAAGCAGTGCAGGAAAAAGTAGAAAGCCAGGGCCAGGATTCAGTAACCACGACCTCAGCAGGTTACTCAATGTCGCAGCGGGGAACCCCCTTTCCCCTCGGCAGGATACAGACCCAGGGGAGGTGGTTGCCTGGGAGGCAGTAGCTGCCTCAGATAGTGCCATGGCTCTGTTCTCCAGAACAGCAAAGCAGCATTGCAAGAGCAATGACCTCATCCAGGCAGCAGGGGGAGCGCCAGACCCCCATCTCACATCTTCCCTCCAAAGCAGCCAGATCCTCCCACCCACATGCTTCCAGTCCCTGACACGCAAGCACCATCTTCCTCCTCTCCAAGAGTATCACTGGGCTTGTCCTCTGACGGCCACAGCCTCATACTTTCAGGAAACATGTCACCATTTCTTTCATGGCTCTGTCTTGTCCCCACAGGAGAGAGAACTCCCATACCTGTCGGGAGAGGGTACATACAGGGCCTGGTGACACTGACCTCAGGATCCTCACCGTCTTTCAGCAGCGGGTCTGGATCCAGTCGGAGAGGATGGATGACACCCAAGCTCTCAGCCACATCGTGGTCGTGCTGGATCGAGAAGTGAGCACCTGTGAATCAATTACTAGGGGCACAGATTTAAGGTGTGAGGGAAAAGGTTTAGAGATGTATGAGGCATGTTTATTTACACCGAGGATGGTAGGTGACTGTAATTTTCTGTCAGGGAGGTCATGGAAGCAGGTACAATAGTGAAATTTTAAGAGACTAATACATGAATGGATGGGGATAGAAGGGGATACGGACTGTGGAAGGGTAGGGGGTTACAATTCAGATGAGCACCATGGTCACTGCAGGCTCAGAGGGTCGAAGGGAGTGCAGTACTTTTCTTTGTACTTTGTCCTATGTTCAATGGAGAAATGTCAAGTAACTTTCTGGCACCCCAGATTCTTCTCTGTCCTTTGCGCTTCACCTTGTGTCCTGTGTTGCAGGAGCCAGTTTGGAACCAGCAGGACCATCTGGAATCGAGCTTGCCACTGCAGCTCCTGACCATCCTGAGACTGACAGCTCTAAAGACTCTTCAGTGGAAGTGTGTGAAGGGACCTCTGAAACTGGCATCTTTTTGGCATCAGCTTCCACCTCCCAACTCACCATCCGAGGTACTCTCACATTGGTGGGTCCAGCAGATGGTGAGGCATCTGGGTCACTCTCTGATGAGCACGACATATCTACTAATGTATATTGGGAGGAGGAGGGAATGTCTGGGGCCTCTGGCTCGGGGGGGCCTGCCGGAGACAAGGTCCCAGCAAGTCCCAGGCTACATGCTGGGCTCTGGCATCACTTCTTCTCAGCTTTTGGAGATGCAGCAACAAAGCCAGGGAATGCAGGAGGGGCTGACAGCCACACTGGATCAACAGCAAAGCCGTTGGGAGGACTGCCAAAGCTTTCAGGTGGACCAGCTACTGCCTGTTTTGCATGTTTCCCAGGCCAACACTGTTAAGGTGGTGCCTACGATGGAAAGCCTGGGATAGGGGATCCTCACCCATGATGGTAAGTCACAAGCAACGGTTGAGTCACAGAAGATGCACAGATGAGGACTTCAAGAAGATTATTAAGATTCTGCAGACCATGGCTGAGAGTGCTTGCAGGAGGACGCAGCGGAACAGCGCTGAGATGCAGCGGCAAAGCCTGCCGCTCTTGAGAGTGCAGTCACAGTGGATCATGGCTGAGGGACAGCAGAGCTTGGCCCAGACTCAAACGGCACTTGCCACTGCCATTAACAGGAGGCCCCCGATTTAGGTGGCCATCGCCAAGAGCTTAGCCATCATGGATAGGAAGCAGGTGGTCATCCAGGACTGGCAGGACCGGGTGATGCTGGAGCTTCTGGAGCTCACTGCAGAAGCACCATCATCGCAAGGAGTGAGCCAGGGGATCCTCAGGAACCCCAAGGAGGAGCAAGGGCTCGAGTTCATGCCAGGGCCTTCCAGCCAAGAAATGTAGTTTTGTTACACCTTCTGACTCACTCCTTCCTGACACTGGGGCATCTAAGGGGCAGCGGGATAAAGAAGGTGTCATTCAAACAGGGGGTTTTCAGATGCCTGGAATGCAGTCAAGACTCTTAAGATTCAGGCATCCAGAGGACACTCGCCAAGCATATCACAGGTCACAGGGTGAGGTAGGCAGCTGGCCCCCTCCGTTCTGGGGAGACACAAAGATGCAGTGATAGGTCATGTAAGATTAGGAAGTTGTTGTTGCATTAAGAAGGCACAGGTGAAGGGCTGCTCTAGCTCCATAGATTTTTGAGTACCTTAACTTCTTCTGTTCACAAATTTTTCTATTGAAACTTATTATTGAGACACATCTATTGTAAACAAGAAATTTTTTTTCACCACCAACCTCTAGCTACTTTGTCTCAAGAGTTGCCTCGAACAGGAATGGGTTTACTCTGATGGTTTCTGAAAGGATGCTTCATGTTGATATCAGTTGAGGAGGCTCCTCAACGCTGTGTCATTGAGAAAATAAAGCCATTGGTTCCCTGGAACCCATGAACCATTCCCTCCTCTCCCCTACCCCAAGGCTCTGTACGGGATTTACATATCCCTTAGTCACTACGCAGACATCGTACCAGCGTACACGTGGAGTTCAGGTAGGATTCAGACTCAGTTGCACCAGGATATCATCACAATGGTGCTTAGAGAGTCTTCTTCACATTCCTGCCTGTGAAAGAAATTCACTGAAACAGCGTACCCAAGCCCATCACCCTTGCGTTGCAATGTTGCAGGAGATAGTAGAGGGAATGGAACCCAAATGCAGAAACGCCGGCCCCTCGTGAGCCAAGTGCCTGGTGATTATGGCCTCACAGAATCATAGAAATTTTACAGCGCAGAAAGAGGCCATTTGGCCCATCGAGTCTGCACCAACCACAATCCCACCCAGGCCTTACCCCCTTATCCCTACATATTTACCCACGAATCCCATTAACCTATGCATCTCTGGACACTAAGAGGCAATTTTTAGCATGGGCCCATCAACCTAACCCTCACATCTTTGGACTGTGGGAGGAAACTGGAGCACGTGGAGGAAACCCATGCAGACATGAGGAAAATGTGCAAACTCCACAAAGACAGTGACCCAAGCCGGGAATCGAACTCAGGGTCCTTGGTGCTGTGAAGCAGCAGGGCTAACCACTGCGCTACCGTGCCACCCTCTCTTTGCTCAGATGCCTGATTCTTGCTGCTAGCTCTCCCGCTGGTTTAATGTGTTGTCATTTTTAAACTGCTCAGAAACATTGAGAAAAACATCATGTGGTCAGCCATTTCATTAGCCCAACCATTCTGAAAAGTTAAAACAAATTTTAAAGAGCCCGGACTGATGTAGATATGCATATTTTCCAGTTTGTCTTCAGTATAAATCCTTTTTCTATGTTGGCAGTGTTTTCAATATTTTTACCTCGCTTTTCCTTCGCAAACCATCAAAAATCTCACCGAGGGGGCGGAGGGAGGTCAAAAGTCTACTTTATTTTAATATTAAAATTGTTTATCAAAAGCGGTTAACTGAACCTCTTTGTTCAGCGGCTGTAATTAATGTCAGCCTCTGTGGAACTAGTTCTGTCTCTGGAGGATTTCCCGCTCTATTAATATGGGAATTCTCTCCATGTGTTATCCAGAGTGTCAGTGGGAGCATCACCTCCATCAGTGACAGGAATCCGCAGCTCCGGAGACAGAGAGAGGACAGATCAGAATCTGAGGAGACTCAATTGGAATATTCCAACAATGGATCAGAGTCGGAGAACAATCGATTGGAATGTTACATCAATCAGCAGGGGTCTAACCTACTGGCTTTACATGATGTCTGTGGATTCACAATGGTACACATTGGAAAATCGGATCCATTGTGGATTGAAGATTATTCAACACTTTTACTATCCTATCTTGGCTATTGTTGGCATCCCCCGTAAGTCTCTCTAACCAGCTGTCAATTCTTTAACCATTTATGTCATTTAGTCTTCCATTTTTGTGCTTTTATTGATCCTGCCAATCTTGTAAAAGAATCAATCCAACATGGAACATTAACTCTGTTTCAGTCTGCGATCTGCTGCAATCCTCCAGTATTTTGTATAAGATGCCAGTTAGACCTCAGCTGGAATGTTGTGTAACATTCTGAGCACTATACTATAGGAAGAATGTGAACAAATTAGAGAGGGTGCAGAAGAGGGTTACAAGAATAGTTCCAGTGTTGAGCATGTTCAGTTTTGAAAATAGACTGGAGAGTTTCTCTTCCTTGGAGAGAAGAAGCTAACAAAAGGCACTGCCACAAACCAATGAATTTGGCCACACTAAGTTCACTGGAGAGGCACTGTGTTCTGATTTCACTACAGATCCAAGCAGTCGCAACCAGGGATGTAGTTCCATCAGGCTCTAGCTTTATTCCATTGTCTGGAAATCATTGCCCAGGAGAGATCCAGGTGAAATTAGGAGGGATACAGAAGAGCAACATGTGCAGCAGCTGCGGTGATTTTCCATATGGGGGTGGAGCTGGTGGAGGGATGGAGGAGATGCTGCATGGACTACAATTAAAACTGCATCAAATAACTAATTTCAAAGTGTTAGCATCTCTCCCTCTGATTGAGATAAATACAAAGCTGAAGAGACAGACCTTCCAATCACATCATTAACATGGTGCAGAGATTTCTGTGTCACCTGGGTGGCCATGTTTGTATCTTCCGGGGGCTAAAATTTCCTCCCACAGTCCAAAGATGTGCGGACTAGGTTGATTAGCCATGCTAAATTACCTCTTAGTGGCAGGGGGAACATCAGGATATGTGTGAAGGGTTATAAGAATAGGTCCTAGGTGGAATTGTGGTTGATGCAGACTTAATGGGCTGAATGGCCTCCTTCTGTACTGTAGGGATTCTGTGATTTTTTTCACTTTGGACTCTCACTGTACCTGCGACAGCAAGTTGTTGTTGTAGCTACGAGAAAATGACGGGCGTTAAAAATTGTCAGATGCTCAATAGTCAATAGCTTCTGACCAGAGGTTCCAGCACCTGAAACATCATGATCACTAGGGGCAGTTAGAATCATAGAATCTCTACAGTACAAAAGCAGGCCATTTGGGCCATCAATCCTGCACCATCAACAATCCCACACTATTCCCATGATCCCACATTTTTAGCCTGCTAATCCCTCTGAAACTCAGGTCAATTTAGCATGGCCAATCCACCTAACCTGCACATCTTTGGAATCAGGCAGGAAAGCGGGGCACCCAGACGAAACCCATGCAGCTAGGGGGAGAGTGTACACACCGATAGTGACTCAAGCCAGGAGTTGAACCCATGTCTCGGGCCCTCTGAGGCAGCAGTTCTTACTACTGTGCAATATTGATGCCCGAGCAATGTAATCATTTCAAAAGAAATGTAATTCTGTTTCACTCCACAAACAATAGAAAGTAAGAGTGGATGAGAGTCAACATTTAGTTGAACAATTTCAATAGCATCACATCTGCATTTAAGGTCTCCCATATTCCACCTTATTAAATGGTCTTCCCATTTGTTCCTTCAAAAACATTCATTGAATAAATCAATGGATAGAGCAACACAATTGAGGATCTCAGTAAAAACTCAATGAAACTGGTAGTTTTGATCCCAGCCTGATGTTTGATTTTTCTCTTCTCACAGTTAACTTAGTGACGATTACGATCCTCTCCCGGGGAAAGTGCGGTCTCTCCAAATGTATCACTCACTACCTGGTTGCCATGGCAGTAACTGATCTATTGGTGATTATTTTTGACTTGATATTGAGACACATTTCGATTACTTTTGATGACTGGTATTATTTCCGGGACTCCTTCCCCCTGTGTAATATCCACGCTGTCCTGCTCTATGCAGTTACTGACTGTTCTGTCTATTTCACCGTCACTTTCACCTTTGATCGATTTGTTGCCATTTGCTGCCAGAAGCTGAAAAGTAAATACTGCAGAGAAAAAACAGCAACTGTGGTCCTGGGAACAGTGACTGTGCTGAGCTGCTTAAAGAATATTTTCTGGTATTTTATGTTCCTGCCTCAGTACAGGGTGAGGATCAGTACTTGGTTTTGTGAAATGTCATTCCATATTCAAGTATCCAAAACCTGGGGACCAATTGAGTTCCTCCATTACATTCTAAATCCAGCAGTCCCATTTATCCTGATTCTGTTCCTCATCGGATTCACTGTCAGACACATTATAGTGAGCAGCAGAGGTCGCAAAAGATTACGGACTCACAGCAATGAAAACAGTTCCAGAGACCCAGAGATGGAGAGTCGCAGGAAATCCATAATTCTGCTCTTTGTTATCTCTGGCAATTTCATCATCTTATGGGCACTGTTAATGTTTTATTTTATATGGTACCGAATGAAAAGTTTGGGATATCAATCTATTTTCCTCCATCCTTTGGTGCTTGAGTTGGGTTTCATGCTGCAACTCTTGAGCTGCTGCACCAACACTGGCATTTACGCTATGACCCAGACAAAGTTCAGAGAGCAGTTGAAGAATATGCTGAATTATCCCTTTACTATAACTCTGAAATCAATTCATTGAGGAGCTTAATTGAGTGACTGAGTGATTCCAGAAATTTTACGATGTTATTTCCCATTTCCAGCACGGGGTAGTGGGAGGAGAGGAGGGGGATTATGCAGAGGGTCACTTCCCAGTGTGATGATAGAAGAACATGCAACCATTCCTAATGGGATGGTGAGCTGGACATGATGAGCAATCTGGTCAGATAGAATTTCCCATGAAAGCCTGACATCCTTATAGTTATGGAATTTACTGGGCACTTGAAACAAGTCAATCACCAGAGGGGGCAATTGTGGGACCAACCTCACCAGAGCCCAGAATATCCAGCCATGCTGGAAGCATTTCGTAATGTGTCTGAAGAGCAAATCAGAGGATGAGAGCTCTACTGTCATAATTCACTGCTTTCCTTCCCATCATCCACAATCGTAGTGCTGAATTTAGGAGTGTGATGGGATACTCTCCACTTGCCTGGTTGAGTGCAAATCCAGCAGTTCTCAAGCAATTCAGCACCATTCAGGGAAAAACAGCACACTGGAGTGTTCCGAATTTGCATCACCATTCAGTATGATTAATGGTGGATTTTGGGTTTTAACTGCACAGACCTCCCTTCCCCCATGTTCCCTGTTTCCAAGAGATGGTAGATCAGTCTAATCGATCCTTCAATGTATTTAATAATGGAGCACCCACAGCCTTCTGGGGTAGAGAATATCAAAGACTTGCAATCCTTTAAGAAAAATAATTTCTCCTCATGTCAATCCTAAATGACCAGCTCTCAATGTTTTATATTCCCCAAGAGAGTAAATAATCTGTCAGCATCCACCCTATGAAGTCTCTCCTAAATTTGATGTGTTCAAATGAGATCATTGATCATTCTTTGAACTCAATAGAAAATGGACACAATTTCTTCAGCCTCTAATCACAAGACAACCCCTTCATATGAGGCACTAGTTTAATGAACCTCCACTGTTCCTCACCCATTGGATTAAAAGTCAATACTAAAGCTTCAAAAATATTCCTGATATATTATTATGAAAACCCTGTACAACTGAAGCAAGTCTTCTTTATTCCTGTACACCAATCCTCGACAATAGAAGCCAATATCATTCCTCATTTGCATTCCTCATTACATGCGGCCCCTGCCTGTTAAATGCTTAAGTGATCCCAAGTCTCTTTGAAAATCAAAAGTTTCTTGCGATTTGAAAGAATTGGATTTTCTGTTAATAACTTCACATTTCCATAGATTATAATCTATCTTGTTCCCCAGTGGCTTAATTTGTCTATATCTCTTTGATGCCTCATTCTGTGTCCTCCTCTCTGCTTACCTTCCCATTGGGTTTTTCATCACCAACACATTTAGATACATCTCTCACGATCCCTTAACCTAAGACATTAATAAACATTGTAAATGGCTAAGAGCTCAGCACTAACCCTTGTGGAATACCGCCAATGACAACATGAAAGAAACATGAACGTTCTCTGCTTCCTGTCTATCAACCAATCCTCGATGCATGCTAATACAATACCTTCAAATCTATACACAATCATCTTGCCTCTTAACCATTTCTGTGGCACTTTGTAATTACCTTTTATAAATCAAGGTAATTTACATCTATTGATTCTCCCCATTATTCTCTTTACCACTGCATCCCTCAACATCTTACTTTTGGTAAACAGGGCTATATACTAATACTGCTCTTGTGACCTCTTTTAGATCCTTGGTTGGTTTATTCTATATTTAACCTTTACCACTAAGGACGGCACGATGGCACAGTGGTTAGCACTACTGTCTCACAATGCCTGGGACCAGCCTTCAATTCTGGTCTTGGGTCACAGTCTGTGTACAGTTTGCTACATTCTCCCTGTGTCTGCATGTATTCTTCCAGGTGCTCTGTTTTCTCCCTATATACCAAACATGTGTGCTTTAGGTTGACCGGGCATGTTAAATTGCCCCTTAGTTTCACAGAGACCAGTATGATAAATAAATGTGGTTACAGGGATGGGGCCTGGGTGGGATTGTTTTTGGTGCAGACAGGATGAGCTGAAGGGCTTCTTCTGCACTATAGGACTCTATGATTATATTTATCAATACTCCTCTTTGGTCACCTTTTGCTGGTTTCTAAGTGCTTCCGATACTCCATTACTCTCAGATTTTTGCAATGTTAAAAGCATGATCTTCCAATACAATGCCATCTCTAAAGAGTGAGTCACGGATGGATCCCTCTCACTTTTTCTCATGGAGTGTACTTCTGGTAGATGGAGTGACTTGTTCCTTTCAGAGTTTTCCTGCTGTTTATTTGCAGCCATATCTCTCAGTAAATTTATCCAATTTACGCTATTCATTCGTATCGATGTAACTGTCTTTGTTCAGGTTGGAAATGGTTCTTTCTAATTGGAATTCGTTAGTTTCCAAATGACCATTGATTTCAATCGTGTTGCGGGGTAAATTCAGATGGCCAGTACTGTCTTTAATTAAGACAATAAAAAACCCATGAGGCAGATATCTCTGCATAAAAATTGTAAGATTTATTTAACAAAAACTCAACATGCAACTGCTCAGTGGTCACCAAAAGGGTTAAGCAGCCCTGGGATAGAGTGGCAGAATCTCTCTGGTGAATCTAATGTTTAGATCAATTATAGATCTTCTAATCAATTATTCCTGCCTTACATTACGTTAATATCAATTACACCTAATAGACACACATTAGTAATAATCTCAGACATTCACCCCAGCCGCTCTACCATCCAGTATAATGAGATCTCATTCAGCCACTTGATCTGGCTGCTGACTCCAAATTTGGTTAAAGTCACTTCCTAGTTGCCTGGTTACCTTAGATGCTTGCTACAGGGATGAAAATAGTTTATCCCACCAGATCATTGCCAACCTGCATGAACAGCTGGTCGTGCGTCTGGGCACATCCTTGTCCTGAGTCCAGACAATGAATTGAGCCTGTTTCTAATGTTGCAATTTGTGTCCCACGCAATTCTGGCAAGAATTTTGCTAACTATGGGGGTCTCTTCGCCTTTAGCATCATCCTTTACTGTAATCTGCATTCCACTCAAGTCAGCAATGATTCATGTATTTAAAATGTGTTTAAAAACTCAATAAATATTTCGTAAAATCTTAAAGATTTGTTCAATTATTTTACTGCATCCATGTATACATAAATTATTCAACTTATTGGCTTACTAACTTTGTTTCAAGGATCATTTAACACTTGGCTGATAATCTTCTTAGCGTCTAAACATATTGTTATGTACCTTATTAAATAATCAGGAACTTCCCACTTCAATCCCTCTCCAAGCCATTGGTTTGCCCAATGCTAGGCCAGTAAATACTTAAATCCTAAAGAGTGAGTGGAGTCTTGATTTCATAGAACACAGATCATAGGACAGTACAGCACAGTGCACGCCCTTCAGCCCTCAATGTTGTGTCAAGCTTTGTCCAAAACTAAGATCAAGCTATCCCACTCCCTATCATTCTGGTATGCTCCATGTGCCTATCCAATAACCGTTTGAAAGTTCCTAAAGTGTCCGACTCCATACCGCAACCACTCTCTGAGTAAAGAACTTACTTCGGACATCCCTTCTATATCTCCCACCATGAACCTTATACTTATGCCCCCTAGTCACAGCTACATCCACCCAAGGAAATAATCTCTGCACGTCCACTCTATCTATCATCATCTTATAAACCTCTATTAATTTGTCTCTCATCTTCCTCCGCTCTAAAAAGAAAGCCCCAGCTCCTTCATAAGACCTATCTTCCAAACCAGGCAACATCCTGGTAAATGCCTGCTGCACTCTCTACAATGCTTCCACATTCTTCTTATGGTGAAGTGGCGAGAACTGGACAGGCACATGGAGCACACCAGAATGAGAGGGAGTGGGATAGCTTGATCTTGGTTTTGGACAAAGCTTGATACAACATTCAGGACTGAAGGGCCTGTACTGTGCTGTACTGTTCTAAGATCGATGGAAACAGTAACAAAATTGAACAAATCTTTAAGATTTTTCAAAAAATTAATTGTGTTTTTAAACACATTTTCAATACATGAATCATTGCTGACTTTTCTACCTCACCAAAATCCTGTATAGTTGCAGCATCACCTCAAGGCTCTTAAACGCAAATCGCTGTAATAAACGCTAACACACTATAATAATGCTAACTCCATCTGCCACTTTTCTGTCCAGCTATGCATCCTATCAATGTCGCTGCAGTTTACAACAGCCTTCCACTTCAAACACTACTCCAACAATCTTGGTACCATCAGCAAATTTACTGACCCATCCTTCAGCGTCCTCTTCCAAGTCATTGATAAAAATCACAAATACCAGAGAAACCACCTCTGATCCCTGTGGTACACCGCTGGTAACTGGTCTCCAGTCTCAAAATTTTCCATCCACCATCACCCTCTGTCTTCTACAAGACAGCCAGTTACTTATCCAATTGGCCAAAATTCCCTCTATCTCTCATCTCCTTACTTTCTTCATGAGTCTACTATTGGCAACCTTATCAAATGCCTTTCTAAAATCCATGTATACGACATCAATTGCTCTACCTTCATCTATACACTTAGTTACCTCCTCAAAAAATTCAATCAAATTTGTGAGGCAAGTCTTACCATTCATGAATCCATGCTATCCCGGATTAAGCCGCATCTTTCCAAATGATCATAAATCCTATCCCTCAGGAGTTCTCCATTAACTTACCAACTGCACAGGCAAAACTGACCAGTCCATAATTACCAGGGTCATTCCTATTTCCTTTCTTAAAGAGAGGAACAACATTCTCCAGTCCTCTGGCACGATCCCTCTGGACAGTGAGGACCCAAAGATCAAAGCCGAATGCTCTAGAATCACATCCGTTTCCTTCCAAAGAACCCTAACATATATCCCATGTGCCCCAAGGACTTATCCTCCCTCAGGTTTTTCAAAATTGTTAATACATCTTCTCTCAGAAAGTCTATCTCCTCCAGCCTATCAGCCTGTACCACACTGTCATCCTTAAAAATATGGCCTCTCTCCTTGGTAAACACGGAAGAAAACTATTCATTCATCACTTGTCCTAATTCTTTTTACTCCATGCACAAGTTCCCACTATTATCCTTGACCAGTTCTAACCTCACCCTGGTCATTCTTTTATTTCTCACATAAGAGTATCTGACCCAGCAAGGACATCTCATGCCCTCTCCTTGCTCTCCTAAGGAATTCTTTTAGTTCATTCCTTTCCACCTTGAAATCCTCAAGCGACCCAACTGAATCTTGCTTTCTTAACCTTGCTTCCTTTTCTTTCCCTCATTTGGCCATTTCCTCCCTGCCTCTCAGGGGCATACCCATCAAGGGCATGCAGTATTTGTTCCTTGAACAAGCTCCACTTTTCATTTCTCACTTTCCCTGACAGTTTCTGTTCCTATATCATGCTCCCTAATTCTTGCCTAATCACATAATTACCCCTCCCCCAATTATAAACCTTGCCCTACCATATGGCCCTATACCTTTCCATTGCAATATTGAAAGACACTGAATTCTGGTCACTATCTCCAAAGTGCTCTCCCACAAACAAATCTAACACTTGGCCCAGTTCATTACCCAGTACCAAGTCCAATGTGGCCCCACCTCTTGTTGGCCTATCCACATATTGTGTTAGGAAACACTCCTGCACACTCTGCACAAAAACTGCCCCATCCCAGCTATTCAACTTATAAAGGTTTCGATCAATATTTGGAAAGTTAAAGTCACCCATGATAACGAACCTGTGACCTCCACACCTATCCATAATCTGCTTTGCAATTTTCTCTTCCACATCTCTATTACTATTTGGAGGCCTATAGAAAACTCCTAACAACATGACCTCCTTTCCTATTTCTAACTTCAGCCCATATTAATCCAGTAGGCAGATCCCCTTTGAACTGCCTTTCAGCAGCCGTTAAACTATCCTTGATTAACAATGCTACTACTCCTCATCTCTTACCACCTTCCCTACTCTTACAAAAATACGTGTATCCCAGAACTTCCAACAACTATTCCTGTCCCTGTTCTAACCATGTCCCCGTAATGGCCCTAATACTGTAGTCTCAAGTACCAATCCATGCTCCAAGTTCACCTACTTATTCCGGATGCTCCTTGCACTGAAGTAGATATTTCTTCCTTCGTAACATGGATGTCATCACGCATAACATATTGAATGTATGCAATTGTGTATAAATCATAATCCCACTGATACTTAAAAATCACGAAGAAAAGGTAATATTGTCTCACATAGGCCATCAAATAGCTGTCTAGCAACACATCTTCTTATAAACCAGCGGAGCACTAAGTCATAGGGACATCTTCTTGTCCTCTTCGATTGATACCACTGCTGCTGCTGTCCTCGTCATTGACTTTGGTGTCAAAGAGCAATATGTGAACATGTGCACAATTATAATGATCATTGGAATGAAAATGGAGAAAAATACTATCCCTTGCAATCAGTTCCGCAGATCCTCAGAGAAGAAGATGTTGGTTCTTTAAGTTTCTCGAAGTCCTTCTCAATGTGTGCAGCCAAATTAATTATGCTCTCTGAAGTCTCTGGTAAGTATGTGCAACATTTTGATCCAATTAAAGCACACCTTCCACCCTTAGTTGCCAATATCAAGTCAAATGCCATCCTGTTTTGTCGCACAACTGTGTGCATGGCAACCATCTCATTACTGATCTTCAGTGAGTGCCATTGAGTGTTAGGTAAGTGTGCTTTGTCCTGAAGCAATATCAAACATTGAAAGTGAGTCTGATTCTCGCTGCGGAAGGGTGGACCCAGACCAATTTGGTTGGTTATATCTACCGAGTGTTGACACTTGTTCATGCCCAAACGTCTTCCAGCACCTCTCCTATTCTCAATACACAATGTATCTTGTAGTTTCCGTTCTGCTTCATTTAAAGTGAGGCTGGATGCGGGACTGAATGTATTAAAAATAAGTGAATACCTGTTCCTGTGACCTGGCCCACCTGTACAGGATCTATTTCTATAAAAGTTTACTCTATCACAAGCCCTAAGAAAACTTACTGCTGTCTCTCATGATCCCCCCAAAAAACTGAGTAAGCTGATCCCACACAATTAAATCTGCCAATGAAGGTAAAGGATGAAAAGGAATTCCTCCCTCAGTGTGTATAGGGTGGGAGCACATCCAATATTTAGATATATGAGCAGTTTCAACATAGTGTATGCCATATACAGATAAGTATTAGCATGCAATTCTTGACGGACTGCCTGTACAAAGCATAATAACTCAACAGTAAAAGAGCAGAAAAATTTAAAAGCCTTTTGATAATTCTCAATTCATGATATGACGATTCGCTTTGTAAATCCCCTGGCACCTTGTTAATATTAAAAAAGATAAACATTCATTGAGAGAACCGTGCTGTCGAGCAGTATTTTGTACCATTTCATGTCTGAGTGCTGAGTGGATTTGAAACTGGGAGAATTTCAGCTCCATTCTTTCGGGCGTGTTTTTAGCACCCCCCTCCCCCCATACATACTCTGCCTGCAAAATTTTGAGCAAGTCCGATTCACGCTGCAGAAGTCTGTGGGTGAGGCTTAACTCACCCAAAACTCCGCAGCTTCAATCAGAGCCTGCAACTGCACATGCGCAAAATGAAATAATGCTGTTCCTCTCCCACATCCCTCCTGGGCTGGATAATGTCTCCTCCGAATCCCACAGAGATTGCCCCCGATAACATTACTGACCCCCTTATCCGCCACTGCCCTACTGCTCAGACAGGTCATGCACTCACCACCCACACCATAGATCACAGGCAGAACAGCAGCACTCCCTACCCTTCCCTCCCGCCACCCTTTCCCCCACCCAGCACCCACCTGCACAAGGTCTTCCTCTCCCCCTGACTTCAGTGGCTATCTGACACCTCCCTTTCTCTCTCCTGTGCCCAACCATCACAGAAACACAGATTCATCCCCCATCCCACCTCCATCAGCACACTGCAAGTGCGCACTTGCCTTTCCCTCTACGCTAACAAGCAAACTGCATTTAACTGGCTGGAATTCTCTCTGAAACTGCCTGCAGCTGATCTCCTCTAATGAGAGGCAGCTCCATTCAAACCCCAAGGATGCACAAGCAGTGCAGGAAAAAGTAGAAAGCCAGCTCCCAGATTCAGCAGGTTACTGAATGTTGCAACAGGGAACCCCTTTTGCCTCGGCAGGATACAGACCCAGGGGATGTGGTTGCCTGGGAGGCAGTAGCTGCCTCAGACAGTGCCGTGGCTCTGATCTCCAGAACAGCAAAGCAGCATTGCAAGAGCAATGACCTCATCCAGGCAGCAGGGGGAGCACCGAACCCCCATCATGGAGCGGAACCCCATCTTCCCTCCAAAGCAGCCAGATCCTCCCACCCACATGCTTCCAGTCCCTGACACCCAAGCACCATCTTTCTCCTCTCCAAGAGTATCACTGGGCTTGTCCTCTGAGGGCCACAGGCTCATACTTTCAGGAATCATGTCACCATTTCTTTTACGGCTCCGTCTTGTCCCCACAGGACAGAGAACTCCCATACCTGTCGGGAGAGGGTTCAGACAGGGCCTGTGACCCTGACCTCAGGATCCTCACCGTCTTTCAGCAGTGGGTCTGGATCTGGCCGGAGAGGATGGATGACACCCAAGCTCTCAGCCACATCGTGGTCGTGCTGGATCGAGAAGTGAGCACCTGTGAATCAATTACGAGGGGCACAGATTTAAGGTGTGAGGGAAAAGGTTCAGAGATGTATGAGGCATGTTTATTTACACCGAGGATGGTAGGTGACTGTAATTTTCTGTCAGGGAGGTCATGGAAGCAGGTAGAATAGTGAAATTTTAAGAGATTAATACATGAATGGATGGGAATAGAAGGGGATACGGACTGTGGAAGGGTAGGGGGTTACAATTCAGATGAGCACCATGGTCACTGCAGGCTCAGAGAGTCGAAGGGTGTGCAGTAATTTTCTTTGTACTTTGTCCTATGTTCGATGGAGAAATGTCAAGTAACTTTCTGGCACCCCAGATTCTTCTCTGTCCTTTGCGCTTCACCTAGTGTTTCAGGAGCCAGTCCGGAACCAGCAGGACCATCTGGAATCGACCTTGCCACTGTAGGTCTGACCATCCTGAGACTGACAGCTCTAAAGACTCTTGAGGGGAAGTGTGTGATGGGACCTCTGAAACTGGCACCTTTTTGGCGTCAGCTTCCGCCTCCCAACTCACCATCCTAGGTACTCTCACATTGGTGGGTCCAGCTAATGGTGAGGCATCTGGGTCACTCTCTGATGACCACAACACATCTGCTAATGTATATTGGGAGGAGGAGGGAATGTCTGGGGCCTCTGGCTCGGGGGTGCCTGCCGGAGACAAGGTCCCAGCAAGCCCCAGGCTGCATGCTGGGCTCTGGCATCACTTCTTCTCAGCTTTTGGAGATGCAGCAACAAAGCCATGGAATGCAGGAGGGGCTGACAGCCACACTGGACCCACAGCAAAGCTGTTGGGAGGACTACCAAAGCTTTCAGGTGGACCAGCTACTGCCTGCTTTGCATGGTTCCCAGGCCAACACTGTTAAGGTGGTGCCTACGATGGAAAGCCTGGGATAGGGGATCCTCACCCATGATGGCAAGTCACAAGCGACGGTTGAGTCACAGAAGATGCATAGCTGAGGACTTCAAGAAGATTATTAAGATTCTGCAGACCATGGCTGTGAGTGCTTGCAGGAGAACGCAGCGGAACAGCGCTGAGACGCAGCAGCCAAGCCTGCAGCTCTTGAGAGTGCTGTCACAGTGGATCATGGCTGAGGGACAGCAGAGCTTGGCCCAGACTCAAACGGCACTTGCCACTGCCATTAATAGGTGGTGCCCGACTCAGGTGGCCATCGCCAAGGGCTTAACCACCATGGATAGGAAGCAGGTGATCATCCAGGACTGGCAGGACTGGGTGATGCTGGAGCTTCTGGAGCTCACTGCAGAAGCACCATCATCGCAAGGAGTGAGCCAGGGGATCCTCAGGATCCCCAAGGAGGAGCAAGGGCTTGAGTTCATGCCGGGGCCTTCCAGCCAAGAAATGTAGTTATGTTACACCTTCTGACTCACTCCTTCTTGACACTGGGGCATCTGATGGGCAGAAGGACAAAGAAAGTGTCATTCAAACAGGGGGTTTTCAGATGCCTGGAATCCAGTCAAGACTCTTAACATTCAGGCGTCTACAGGACACTGGCCAAGCGTATCACAGGCCACAGGATGAGATAGGCAGCAGGCCCCCTCCGTTCTGGGGAGACACAAAGATGCAGTGATAGGTCATGTAAGATTAGGAAGTTGTTGTTGCATTAAGAAGGCACAGGTGAAGGGTTGCTCTAGCTCCATAGATTTTTGAGTTCCTTAACTTCTGTTCAAAAATTTTTATGATGAAACTTTATTATTGAGACACATCGATTGTAGACGAGAAATATTTTTTCACCACCAACCTCGAGCTAATTGGTCTCAAGAGTTGCCTCGAACAGGAATGGGTTTACTCTGATGGTTTCTGAAGGGATGCTTCATGTTGATATCAGTTGGGGAATCTCCTCAACGCTGTGTCATAGAGAAAATAAAGCCATTTGTTCCCTGGAACCCATGAACCATTCCCTCCTCTGCCCTACCCCAGGGCTCTGTACGGGATTTACAGCTCCCTTAGTCACTACACAGACATGGTGCCAGCATACACGTGGATTTCAGGTGGGATTCAGACTCAGTTGCGCCAGGATATCATCACAATGGTGCTTAGTGAGTTTTCTTCACTTTCCTGCCTGTGAAAGAAATTCACTGATACAGCGTACCCAAGCCCATCACCCTTGTGTTGCAATGTTGCAGGAGATAGTAGAGGGAATGGAACCCAAATGCAGAAACGCCACCCCCTCGTGAGCAAAGTGCCTGGTGATTATGGCCTCACAGAATCATAGAAATTTTACAGTGCAGAAAGAGGCCATTTGGCCCATCGAGCCTCCACCCACCACAATCCCGCCCAGGCCCTACTCCCTTATCCCTACATATTTACCCACGAATCCCTTTAACCTATGCACCTATGGACACTAAGAGGCAGTTTTTAGCATGGCCCATCAACCTATACCTCACATCTTTGGACTGTGGGAGGAAACTGGAACACGCGGAGGAAACCCATGCAGACATGAGGAAAATGTGCAAACACCACACAGACAGTGACCCAAGCCAGGAATCGAACTCAGGGTCCTTGGTGTTGTGAAGCAGCAGGGCTAACCACTGCGTAACCGTGCCACCCTCTCTTTCCTCAGATGCCTGGTTCTTGCTGCTAGCTCTCCCGCTGGTTTAATGTGTTGTCATTTTTAAACTGCTCAGAAACATTCAGAAATAACATCATGTGGTCAGCCATTTCATTAGTCCAACCATTCTTAAAAATTAAAACAAATTTTAAAGAGACCGGACTGATGTAGACATGTATAATTTCCTTCTTGTCTTCAGTATAAATCCTTTTTCCATGTTGGCAGTGTTTTCAATATTGTTACCTAGCTTTTCCTTCGCAAACCATCAAAAATCTCACCGAGGGGGCGGACGGAGGTAAATGGTCTACTTTATTTTCATATAAAAAGTGTTTATCAAAAGCGGTTAACAGAACCTCTTTGTTCAGTGGCTGTAATTAATGTCAGCCTCTGTAGAACTAATTCTGTCTCTGGAGGATTTCCCGCTCTATTAATATGGGAATTCTCTCCATGTGTTATCCAGAGTGTCAGTGGCAGTATCACCTCCATCAGTGACAGGAAGCCACAGCTCTGGAGACAGGGAGAGGACAGATCAGAATCTGAGCAGACTCAATTGGAATATTCCAACAATGGATCAGAGTCGGAGAACAATCGATTGGAATGTTACATCAATGAGCAGGGGTCTATCCTACTGGCTTTACATGATGTCTGTGGATTCGGAATGGAACACATTGGAAAATCGGGCCCATTATGGATTGAAGATTATTCAGCACTTTTACTATCCTATCTTGGCTATTGTTGGTATCCCCCGTAAGTCTCTCTAACCAGCTGTCAATTCTTTAACCATTTATGTCATTTAGTCTTCCATTTTTGTGCTTTTATTGATCCTGCCAATCTTGTAAAATGATCAATCCAACATGGAACATTAACTCTCTTTCACTCTGCAATCTGCTTCAATCCTCCAGTATTTTCTGATGCTATTGTATAAGATGCCAGTTAGACCTCAGCTGAAATGTTGTGTAACATTCAGAGCAGTTTACTATAGGAAGAATGTGAACAAATTAGAGAGGGTGCAGAAGAGAGTTACAAGAATCGTTCCAGTGTTGAGCATGTTCAGTTTTGAAAATAGACTGGAGAGGTTCTCTTCCTTGGAGAGAAGAAGCTAATAAAGGGCAATGCCACAAAGCAATGAATTTGGCCACACTAAGTTCACTGGAGAGGCACTGTGTTCTGATTTCACTACAGATCGAAGCAGTCGCAACCAGGGATGTAGTTCCATCAGGCTCTGGCTTTATTCCATTGTCTGGAAATTATTGCCCAGGAGAGATCCAGGTGAAATTATGAGGGAGAGAGAAGAGCAAGGTGTGCAGCAGCTGCGGTGATTTTCCATGTGGGGGTGGAGCTGGGTGAGGGGTGGAGGAGATGCTGCATGGACTACAATTAAAATTGCAACAAATAACTAAATTCAAAGTGTTAGCATCTCTCCCTCTGATTGAGATAAATACAAAGCTCAAGAGACAGACCTTCCAATCACATCATTAACATGGTGCAGAGATTTCTGTGCCACTTGGGTGGCCATGTGAATATCTTCTGGGGGCTAAAATTTCATCCCACAGTCCAAAGATGTGCAGATTAGGTTGATTAGCTGTGGGAAACTGCCTCTCAGTGTCAGGAGGATCATCAGGGTATGTGTGAAGGGTTACAAGAATAGGTCCTAGGTGGAATTGTGGTTGATGCAAACTCAATGGGCTGAATGGCCTCCTTCTGTACTGTAGGGATTCTGTGATATTTTTTCACTTTGGACTCTCACTGTATCTGCGACAGCAAGTTGTTGTTGTAGGGGGTTAAATATTGTCAGATGGTCAATAGTCAATAGCTTCTGACCAGGAGAAGTTCAAGAGCCTGAAACATCATCGTCACTAGTGGTATTTAGAATCATAGAATCACTACAGTACAAAAGAAGGCCATTTGGGCCATCAATCCTGCACCGTCAACAATCCCACACTATTCCCATGATCCCACATTTTTAGCCTGCTAATCCCTCTGAAACTCAGGTCAATTTAGCATGGCCAATCCACCTAACCTGCACGTCTTTGGAATCAGGCAGGAAAGCGGGGCACCCAGA
This sequence comes from Sphyrna mokarran, assembly GCA_024679065.1. Classification (NCBI taxonomy): domain Eukaryota; kingdom Metazoa; phylum Chordata; class Chondrichthyes; order Carcharhiniformes; family Carcharhinidae; genus Sphyrna; species Sphyrna mokarran. The sequence goes on along the minus strand of JAGIQG010000013.1, from coordinate 78,576,779 downwards.
CGAATCCCGTGCAGCTAGGGGGAGAGTGTACACACTGATAGTGACTCAAGCCAGGAGTTGCACCCATGTCTCTGGCCCTCTGAGGCAGCAGTTCTTACTACTGTGCAATATTGATGCCCCAGCAATGTAATCATTTCAAAAGGATGTAATTGTGATTCACTCCAGAAAGAATAGGAAGTAAGAGTGGATTATAGTCAACATTTAGTTGATCAATTTCAATAGCATCACATATGCATTTAAGGTCTCCCATATTCCACCTTATTAAATGGTCTTCCCATTTGTTCATTCAAAAACATTCATGGAATAAATCAATGGATTGAGCAACACAATTGAGGATCTCAGTAAAAACTCAATGAAACTGGTACCTTTGATCCCAGCCTGATGTTTGATTTTCCTCTTCTCACAGTTAACTTAGTGACGATTACGATCCTCTCCCGGGGAAAGTGCGGTCTCTCCAAATGTATCACTCACTACCTGGTTGCCATGGCAGTAACTGATCTATTGGTGATTATTTTTGACTTGATATTGAGACACATTTCGATTACTTTTGATGACTGGTTTTATTTCCGGACATCCGTCCCCCTGTGTAATATCCACGCCGTCCTGCTCCATGCAGTTACTGACTGTTCTGTCTACTTCACCGTCACTTTCACCTTTGATCGATTTGTTGCCATTTGCTGCCAGAAGCTGAAAAGTAAATACTGCAGTGAAAAAACAGCAACTGTGGTTCTGGGAACAGTGACTGTGCTGAGCTGCTTAAAGAATATTTTCTGGTATTTTATGTTCCGGCCTCAGTACAGGGTGAGGATCAGTACTTGGTTTTGTGAAATGTCATTCCGTGTTCAAGCATCCAAAATCTGGGGAACAATTGAGTTCCTCCATTACATTCTAAATCCAGCAGTCCCATTTATCCTGATTTTGTTCCTCAACGGATTCACTGTCAGACACATTATAGTGAGCAGCAGAGTTCGGAAGAGACTACGGACTCACAGCAATGAAGACAGTTCCAGAGACCCAGAGATGTAATTCTACTCTTTGTTATCTCGGGCAATTTCATCAGCTTATGGGCACTGTTAATGTTATATTTTATATGGTACCGAATGTTAATTTTGGGATATCAGTCTATATTTCTCCATCCTTTGGTGCTCGACTTGGGTTTCATGTTGCAACTCTTGAGTTGCTGCACCAACACTTGCATTTATGCTATGACCCAGACTAAGTTCAGAGAGCAGTTGAAGAATATGCTGAAGTGTCCCTTTACTGTAACTCTGAAATCAATTCATTCAGGAACAGAATTGAGTCAATGAGTGATTCCAGAAATTTTACCATGTTATTTCCCATTTCCAGCACGGGGAGGGTGGGAGGAGAGAAGGAGGGAGATTATGGAGAGAGTCATTTCCCATTATGATGATGGAAGAACATGTGACCATTCCTAATGGTATGGTGAGCTGGACATGTTGAGCAATCTGGTCCGATCGAATTTCCCATGAAAACCTGACATACGTATAGTTATTGAATTTACTGGGCACTTGAAACAATTAGATCACCAGAGAGGGCAATTGTGGGACCAACCTCACCAGAGCCCAGAATGTCCAGCCATACTGGAAGCATTCAGTACAGTGGCTGAAGAGCAAATCAGAGGATGAGAGCTCTACTGTCATAATTCACTGCTTTCCTTCCCATCATCCACAATCCTAGTGCTGAATTTAGGAGTGTGATGGGATACTCTCCGCTTGCCTGGTTGAGTGCAAGTCCAGCAGTACTCAAGCAATTCAACACCATTCAGGGAAAAGCAGTGCACTGGAGTGTTCCGAATCTGCATCGCCATTCAGTATAATTAATGGTGGATTTTGGGTTTTAACTGCACAGACCTCCCTTCCCCTATATTCCCTGTTTCCAAGAGATGGTAGATCAGTCCAATTGATCCTTCAATGTATTTAATAATGGAGCACTCACAGCCTTCTGGGGTAGAGAATATCAAAGATTTGCAATCCTTTCAGAAAAATAATTTCTCCTCAAGTCAATCCTAAATGACCAGCTCCCAATGTTTTATGTTCCCCAAGAGAGCAAATAATCTCTCAGCATCCACCCTATGAACTCCTTCCTGAATTTGATGTGCTTAAATGAGATCATTGATCATTCTTTGAACTCAATAGAAAATGGACACAAGTTCTTCAGCATCTGAAGAAGACAACCCCTTCATCTGAGACACTAGTTTAATGGACCTTCACTGTTCCTCCCCCATTGGTTTAAATGTCAATACTAAAGCTTCAAAAATATTCCTGATATATTATGATCAAAACCCTGTACAACTGAAGCAAGACTTCTTTATTCCTGTACAGCAATCCTTGACAATAGAAGTCAATATTCATTCCTCATTTACATTCCTCATTACCTGCAGCCCCTGCCTGTTAAATGTTGACATTCCAGCTTTAAGTGATCCCAAGTCTCTGTGAAAATCAAATGTTTCTCAATATTTGAAAGAATTGGATTTTCTATTAATAACTTCACATTTCCATAGATTGTAATCTATCTTGTTCCCCAGTTGCTTAATTTGTCTATATCTCTTTGATGCCTCTCTCTGTGTCCTCCTCACTGCTTGCCTTCCCATTGGGCTTTTCATCACCAGCACATTTAGATGCATCTCTGATGCGAGAGGGAGTTTTTTCACACAGAGGGTGGTGGGGGTATGGAATGCACTGCCAAGTAAAGTGGTGGAGGCAGGTACTCTGGAGTTAGTTAAGAAATACTTAGATGTGCACATGAACAGAATGGGTATGGAGGGGTATAGAAAACTGATTTAAAATAGGGATCATGAGCCTTGGGAGTCCCTGGGAAGTGTGTAAGTAGATGATGATATTGATGTACTTGTTTTTATCCTACAGGTGCTTTGCTCCACCTTGTTGTCTAACGAGGGGCATACACGCGATGGGTCATGAGAGGGCTGCTCTTGGATCTTTTTCGAGAGTGTCCTAGTCCTTCACGTCATTAGTGTACGCTTGACCTGGACCATTTGATGGGCAACACGACAGCTCAGTGACTATCGCTGTGCTGTGCAGATACATGGATTTGGGCCTGAGGCAGTTTGTGTATTCTCCCATCCTTGCGTGGGCTTTCTACGGGCTCTCCAGTTTCCTCCCACATCCCAAAGATGTGCTCTTAGGCTAATTGGCATGACATATTCTCCCTAAATTGTCTCAAATTTGGTTTTTAATCCATAGATCTATAAACATGGACAAGGAACGTGGGTAGAGGTGGGAACATCGGGGTAGCGGCGCGGGCTCGTTGGGCCAAAGGGCCTGTTCCCCGTGCTGTTTTGTTCTTTGTTCTATTAATACACATTGTAAATGCCTAAGACCCAGCAACTAACCCTTGAGGAATACCATCAATGACAACATGAAAGAAACATGAACGTTCTCTGCTTCCTGTCTGTCAACCAATCCTCGATGCATGCTAATATAATACCTCCAAATCTATGCACAATCATCTTGCCTCTTAACCATTTCTGTGGCACTTTGTAATTGCCTTTTATAAATCAAGGTAATTTACATCTATTGATTCCCCCCATTATTCCCTTTACCACTTCATCCCTCAACATCTCCTTACTTTTGGTAAACAGGGCTATATAATAATATTGCTCTTGTGACCTCTTTTAGATCATTGGCTCGTTTATCCTACATTTAACCTTTACCACTAAGGACGGCACGATGACACAGTGGATAGCACTACTGCCTCACAATGCCTGGGACCAGCCTTCAATTCTGGTCTTGGGTCACTGTCTGTGTACAGTTTGCCACATTCTCCCTGTGTCTGCATGTATTCTTCCAGGTGCTCTGTTTTCTCCCTATATACCAAAGATGTGTGCTTTAGGTTGACCGGGCATGTTAAATTGCCCCTTAGTTTCACAGAGACCAGTATGATAAATAAATGTGGTTACAGGGATGGGGCCTGGGTGGGATTGTTTTTGGTGCAGACAGGATGGGCTGAAGGGCCTCTTCTGCACTGTATGACTCTATGATTATATTTATCAATACTCCTTTTTGGTCACCTTTTGCTGGTTTCTAAGTGCTCCCAATACTCCATTACTCTCATATTTTTGCAATGTTATAAGCATGTCCTTCCAATATAATGCCATCTCTAAAGAGTGAGTCACGGATGGATCCCTCTCACTTTTTCTCATGGAGTGTACTTCTGGTAGATGGAGTGACTTGTTCCTTTCAGAGATTTCCTGCTGTTTATTTGCAGCCATATCTCTCAGTAAATTTATCCAATTTACGCTATTCATTCGTATCGATGTAACTGTCTTTGTTTAGGTTGGAAATGGTTCTTTCTAACTGGAATTCGTTAGTTTCCAAATGACCATTGATTTCAATGGTGTTGCGGGGTAAATTCAGATGGCCGGTACTGTCTTTAATTAAGACAATAAAAAACCCATGAGGCAGATATCTCTGCATAAAAATTGTAGTATTTATTTAACAAAAACTCAACGTGCAACTGCTCAGTGGTCACCAAAAGGGTTAAGCAGCCCTGGGATAGAGTGGCAGAATCTCTCTGGTGAATCTAATGTTTAGATCAATTATAGATCTTCTAATCAATTCTTCATGCCTTACATTACGTTAATATCAATTGCACCTAATAGACACACATCAGTAATAATCTCTGACATTCACCGCAGCCGCTCTACCATCCAGTATAATGATATCTCATTCAGCCACTTAATCTGGCTGCTGACTCCAAATTTGGTTAAAGTCACTTCCTAGTTGCCTGGCTACCTTAGATGCTTGCTACAGGGATGAAAGTGGTTTATCCCACCAGATCATTGCCAACCTGCATGAACAGCTGGTCGTGCGTCCGGGCACATCCTTGTCCTGAGTCCAGACAATGAATTGAGCCTGTTTATAATGTTGCAATTTGTGTCCCTAGCAATTCTGGCAAGAATTTTGCTAACTATGGGGGTCTCTTCGCCTTTAGCATCATCCTTTACTGTAATCTGCATTCCACTCAAGTCAGCAATGATTCATGTATTTAAAATGTGTTTAAAAACTCAATAAATATATCGTAAAATCTTATAGATTTGTCCAATTCTGTTACTGCATCCATGTATACATAAATTATTCATCTTATTGGCTTACTAACTTTGTTTCAAGGATCATTTAACACTTGGCTGATAATCTTCTTAGTGTCTAAACATATTGTTATGTACCTTATTAACTAATTAGGAACTTCCCACTTCAATATCTCTCCCAGCCATTGGTTTGCCCAATGCTAGGCCAGTAAATACTTAAATCCTAAAGTGGAGTGGAGTCTTGATTTCATAGAACACAGATCATAGGACAGTACAGCACAGTACAGGCCCTTCAGTCCTCAATGTTGTGTCAGGCTTTTTCCAAAACTAAGATCAAGCTATCCCACTCCCTATCATTGTGGTGTGCTCCATGTGCCTATCCAATAACCGTTTGAAAGTTCCTAAAGTGTCCGACTCCACACCGCAACCACTCTCTGAGTAAAGAACTTACTTCGGACATCCCTTCTATATCTCCCACCATGAACCTTATACTTATGCCCCCTAGTCACAGCTACATCCACCCAAGGAAATAATCTCTGCACGTCTACTCTATCTATCATCATCTTATAAACCTCTATTAAGTCGTCTCTCATCTTCCTCCGCTCTAAAAAGAAAGCCCCAGCTCCTTCATAAGACCTATCTTCCAAACCAGGCAACATCCTGGTAAATCTCGGCTGCACTCTCTCCAATGCTCCCACATTCTTCTTATGGTGAAGTGGCGAGACCTGGATAGGCACATGGAGCACACCAGAATGATAGGGAGTGGGATAGCTTGATCTTGGTTTTGGACAAAGCTTGACACAACATTGAGGGCTGAACAGCCTGTACTGAGCTATACTGTCCTATGATCTGTGATCTATGAAATCAAGACTCCACTCACTCTTTAGGATTTAAGTATTTACTGGCCTAGCATTGGGCAAACCAATGGCTAGGAGAGAGATTGAAGTGGGAAGTTCCTAATTAGTTAATAAGGTACATAACAATATGTTTAGACACTAAGAAGATTATCAGCCAAGTGTTAAATGATCCTTGAAACAAAGTTAGTAAGCCAATAAGATGAATAATTTGTGTGTACATGGATGCAGTAACAGAATTGAACAAATCTTTAAGATTTTTCAACATATTTATTGAGTTTTTAAACACATTTTAAATACATGAATCATTGCTGACTTTTCTACCTCACCAAAATCCTGTATAGTTGCAGCATAACCTCAAGGCTCTTAAACGCAAATCCCCCTTAATAAACGCTAATACACTATAATAATGCTAACTCCATCTGCCACTTTTCTGTCCAGCTATGCATCCGATCAATGTCTCTGCAGTTTACAACAGCCTTCCACTTCAAACACTACTCCACCAATCTTGGTGCCATCAGCAAATTTACTGACCCATCCTTCAGCCTCCTCTTCCGAGTCATTGATAAAAATCACAAATAGCAGAGAAACCAGCTCTGATCCCTGTGGTACACCGCTGGTAACTGGTCTCCAGTCTCAAAATTTTCCATCCACCATCACCCTCTGTCTTCTACAAGACTGCCAGTTACTTATCCAATTGGCCAAATTTCCCTCTATCTCACACCTCATTACTTTCTTCATGAGTCTACTATTGGCAACCTTATCAAACGCCTTTCTAAAATCCATGTATGCGACATCAATTGCTCTACCTTCAACTATACACTTAGTTACCTCCTCAAAAAATTCAATCAAATTTGTGAGGCAAGACTTACCATTCATGAATCCATGCTATCCCGGATTAAGCTGCATCTTTCCAAATGATCGTAAATCCTATCCCTCAGGACTTCTCCATTAACTTACCAACTGCCCAGGTAACAGTGACCAGTCCATAATTACCAGGGTCATTCCTATTTTCTTTCTTGAAGAGAGGAACAACATTCTCCAGTCCTTGTCACTATCTCTGTGGACAGTGAGGACCCAAAGATCAAAGCCAAATGCTCTAGAATCTCATCCCTTTCCTTCCAAAGAATCCTAAGATATATCCCATGTGTCCCAAGGACTTATCCTCCCTCAGGTTTTTCAAAATTGTTAATACATCTTCTCTCAGAAAGTCTATCTCCTCCAGCCTATCAGCCTGTACCACACTCTCATCCTTAAAAATAAGACCTCTCTCCTTGGTAAACACGGAAGAAAACTATTCATTCATCACTTCTCCTAATTCTTTTTACTCCATGCACAAGTTCCCACTATTATCCTTCACAAGTTCCAACCTCACCCTGGTCATTCTTTTATTTCTCACATAAGAGTATCTGACCCAACAAGGACATCTCATGCCCTCTCCTTGCTCTCCTAAGGAATTCTTTTAGTTCATTCCTTGCTACCTTGAAATCCTCAAGCGACCCAACTGAATCTTGCTTTCTTAACCTTGCTTCCTTTTCTTTCCCTCGTTTGGCCATTTCCTCCCTGCCTGTCAGGGGCATACCCATCAAGGGCACGCAGTATTTGTTCCTTGAACAAGCTCCACTTTTCATTTCTCACTTTCCCTGACAGTTTCTGTTCCCATATCATGCTCCCTAATTCTTGCCTAATCACATAATTACCCCTCCCCCAATTATAAACCTTGCCCTACCATATGGCCCTATACATCTCCATTGCAATATTGAAAGACACTGAATTCTGGTCACTATCTCCAAAGTGCTCTCCCACAAACAAATCTAACACATGGCCCAGTTCATTACCCAGTACCAAGTCCAATGTGGCCCCACCTCTTGTTGGCCTATCCACATATTGTGTTAGGAAACCCTCCTGCACACCCTGCACAAAAACTGCCCCATCCCAGCTATTCAACTTATAAAGGTTCCGATCAATATTTGGAAAGTTAAAGTCACCCATTGTTACTACCCTGTGACCTCCAGAACTATCCATAATCTGCTTTGCAATTTTCCCCTCCACATCTCTATTACTATTTGGAGGCCTATAGAAAACTCCTAACAACGTGACCTCCTTTCCAATTTCTAACTTCAGCCCATATTACTTCAGTAGGCAGATCCCCTTTGAACTGCCTTTCAGCAGCCGTTAAACTTTCCTTGATTAACAATGTTACTCCTCCTCCTATCTTCCCACCTTCCCTACTCTTACAGAAATACCTGTATCCCAGAACTTCCAACAACCATTCCTGTCCCTGTTCTAACCATGTCTCCGTAATGGCCCTAATACTGTAGTCCCAAGTACTAATCCATGCTCCAAGTTCACCTACTTATTCCAGATGCTCCTTGCATTGAAGTAGATATTTCTTCCTTCGTAACCTGGATGTCATCACTAATAACATATCGAATGTATGTAATTGTGTATGAATCATAATCCCACTAATACTTAAAAATCATAAAGAAAAGGTAGTATTGTCTCACATAGGCCATCAAATAGCTGTCTAGCAACACATCTTCTTATAAACCAATGGAGCACTAAGTCATAGAGACATCTTCTTGTCCTCTTCGATTGATGCCACTGCTGCTGCTGTCCTCGTCATTGACTTTGGTGTCAAAGAAGAGCAATATGTGAACATCTGCACAATTATAATGATCATTGGAATGAAAATGGAGAAAAATACTATCCCTTGCAATCAGTTCCGCAGATCCTCAGAGAAGAAGGTGTTGGTTCTTTAAGTTTCTCAAAGTCCTTCTGAACGTTTGCAGCCAAAATAATTATGCACTCTGATGTCTCTGCTAAGTATATGCAACATTTTGATCCAATTAAAGCACATCTTCCACCCTTACGTGCCAATATCAAGTCAAATGCCATCCTGTTCTGTCGCACAACTGTGTGCATGGCAAGCATCTCATGACTGATCTTCAATGAGTGCCATTGAGTGTTAGGTAAGTGTGCTTCGTCCTGAAGCAATATCAAACATTGAAAGTGAGTCTGATTCTCACTGCGGAAGGGTGGACCCAGACCAATTTGGTTGGTTATATCTACCGAGTGTTGACACTTGTTCATGCCCAAATGTCTTCCAGCACCTCTTCTATTCTCAATACACAATGTACCTTGTAGTTTCCGGTCTGCTTCATTTAAAGTGAGGCTGGATGCGGGACTGCATGTATTAAAAATAAGTGAATACCTGTTCCTGTGACCTGGCCCACCTGTACAGGATCTATTTCTATAAAAGTTTACTCTATCACAAGCCCTAATAAAACTTACTGCTGTCTCTCATGACCCCCCAAAAAAACTGAGTCAGCTGATCCCACACAACTAAATCTGCCACTGAAGGTAAAGGATGAAAAGGAATTCCTCCCTCAATGTGTATAGGGTGGGAGCACATCCAACATTTAGATATATGAGCAGTTTTAACATAGTGTATGCCATATACAGATAAGTATTAGTATGCAGTTTTTGATGGACTGTCTGTACAAAACATAACAAACTCAACAGTAAAAGAGCAGGAAAGTTTGAAAGCCTTTTGATATTTCTCAATTGATGATATTACTATTCTCTTTGTAAATCGCCTGGCACCTTGTTAATCTTAAAAAAGATAAACATTCATTTAGAGAACCGTGCTGTAGAGCAGTATTTGATACCATTTTATGTCTGAGTGCTGAGTGGATTTGAAACTGGGAGAATTTCAGCTCCATTCTTTTGGGCATGTTTTTAGCACCCCCTCCCCCCATACATACTCTGCCGGCAAAATTTTGAGCAAGTCCGATTTCACGCTGCACAAGTCTGTGGGTGAGGCTTAACTCGCCCAAAACCCTGCAGCTTCAATCAAAGCCTGCAACTGCACATGCGCAAAATGAAATAATGCTGTTCCTTTCCCACATCCCTCCCGGGCTGGATAATGCCTCCTCCGAACCCAGAGAGATTGCACCCCACAACATTACTGATCCCCATATCCCCCACTGCCCCACTGCTCAGAAAGGTCATGCACCCATCACCCCCACCATAGATCACAGGCAGAACGCCAGCACTCCCTACCCCTCCCTCCCGCCACCCTTTCCCCCACCCAGCACCCACCTGCAGAAGGTCCCCCTCTCCCACTGACTTCAATGGCTATCTGGCACCTCCCTTTCTCTCTCCTGCACCCAACCATCACAGAAACACAGATTCATCCGCCATCCCACCTCCATCAGCACACTGCAAGTGCGCACTTGCCTTTCCCTCTACGCGAACAAGCAAACTGCATTTAACTTGCTGGAATTCTCTCTCCAACTGCCTGCAGCTGATCTGCTCTAATAAGAGACAGCTCCATTCAAACCCCAAGGATGGACAAGCAGTGCAGGAAAAAGTAGAAAGCCAGGGCCCAGATTCAGTAACCATGACCTCAGCAGGTTACTGAATATTGCAACAGGGAACCCCCTTTCCCCTCGGCAGGATGCAGACCCAAGGGAGATGGTTGCCTGGGAGGCAGTAGCTGCCTCATACAGTGCCGTGGCTCTGGTCTCCAGAACAGCAAAGCAGCATTGCAAGATCAATGACCTCATCCAGGCAGGAGGGGGAGCGCCTAACCCCCATGTCAGATCTTCCCACCAAAGCAGCCAGAACCTCCCACCCACATGCTTCCAGTCCCTGACACCCAAGCACCATCTTCCTCCTCTCCAAGAGTATCACTGGACTTGTCCTCTGAAGGCCACAGCCTCATACTTTCAGGAATCATGCCATCATTCTTTTATGGCTCTGTCTTGTCCCCGCAGGAGAGAGAGCTCCCATACCTGTCGGGAGAGGGTACAGACAGGGCCTGGTGACCCTGACCTCAGGATCCTCACCGTCTTTCAGCAGCGGGTCTGGAGCCGGCCGGAGAGGATGAATGATAGCCAAGGTCTCAGCCACATCGTGGTCGGGCTGGATAGAGAAGTGAGCACCTGTGACTCAATTAGTAGGGGCACAGATTTAAGGTGTGAGGGAAAACGTTTAGAGATGTATGAGGCATGTTTATTTACACCGAGGATGATAGGTGATTTTCTGTCGGGGAGGTCATGGAAGCAAGTACAATAGTGAAATTTTTAGAGACGAATGCATGAATGGATGGGGATAGAAGGGTATATGGACTGTGGAAGGGTAGGGAGCTACAATTCAGATCAGCAGCATGGTCACTGCAGGCTCAGAGGGTCGAACGGTATGCAGTTATTTTCTTTGTACTTTGTTCTATGTTCGATGGAGAAATGTCAAGTAACTTTCTGGCACCCCAGATTCTTCTCTGTCCTTTGCGCTTCACCTTATGTCCTGCGTTGCAGGAGCTGGTCTGGAACCAGCAGGACCATCTGGAATCGACCTTGCCACTGCAGCTCCTTCCCATCCTGAGACTGACAGCTCTAAAGACTCTTCAGGGGAAGGGTGTGAAGGGACCTCTGAGACAGGCACCTTTTCGGCGTCAGCTTCCACCTCCCAACTCACCATCCTAGGTACTCTCACATTTCTGGGTCCAGCTAATGGTGAGGCATCGGGGTCACTCTCTCATGAGCACAACACATCTACTAATGTATTTTGAGAGGAGGAGGGAATGTCTGGGGCGTCTGGCTCGGGGGGGCCTGCCGGACACAAGGACCCTGCAAGCCCCAGGCTACATGCTGGGCTCTGGCATCACTTCTTCTCAGCTTTTGGAGATGCAGCAACAAAGCCAGGGAATGCAGGAGGGGCTGACAGCCACACTGGACCCACATCAGGGCTGTTGGGAGGAATCCCAAAGTTTTCAGGTGGACCAGCTACTGCCTGTTTTGCATGGTTCGCAGGCCCACACTGTTAAGGTGCTCCCTACGTTGGAAAGCCTGGGATAGGGGATCCTCACCCTTGATGGCAAGTCACAAGCGACGGTTGAGTCACAGAAGATGCACAGCTGAGGACTTCAAGAAGATTATTAAGATTTTGCAGACCATGGCTGAGAGTGCTTGCAGGAGGATGCAGCGGAACAGTGCTGAGACGCAGCCGCCAAGCCTGCAGCTCTTGAGAATGCAGTCACAGTGGATCATGGCTGAGGGACAGCAGAACTTGGCCCAGACTCAAACACGTCTTGCCGCTGCCATTAATAGGTGGCCCCCGACTCAGGTGGCCACCGCCAAGGGCTTAACCACCACGGATAGGAAGCAGGTGATCATCCAGGACTGGCAGGACCAGGTGATACTGGAGCTTGTGGAGCTCACTGCAGAAGCGCCATTATCACAAGGAGTGAGCCAGGGGATCCTCAGGAAGCCCAAGGAGGGGCAAGGGCTCGTGTTCATGCCGGGGCCTTCCAGCCAAGAAATGTAGTTATGTTACACACCTTCTGACTCACTCCTTCCTGACACTGGGGCATCTGAGGAGCAGCGGGATAAAGAAGGTGTCATTCAAACATGGGGTTTTCAGATGACTGGAATGCGGTCAGGACTCTTAAGATTCAGGAATCCAGACGGCACGCGCCAAGCGTATCACAAGCCACAGGGTGAGGTAGTCAGCTGGCCCCTTCCGTTCTGGGGAGACACAAAGATGCAGGGATAGCTCATGTAAGATTAGGAAGTTGTTGTTGCATTAAGAAGGCACAGGTGAAGGATTGCTCTAGCTCCATAGATTTTTGAGTACCTTAACTTCTTCTGTTCACAAACTTTTATGTTGAAACTTAGTATTGAGGCACATCTATTGTAAACAATAAATTTTTTTTCACCACCAACCTCGAGCTAATTTGTCTCAAGAGTTGCCTCGAACACGAATGGGTTTACTCTGATGGTTTCTGAAGGGATGCTTCATGTTGATATCAGTTGGGGAGGCTCCTCAACGCTGTGTCATTGAGAAAATAAAGCCATTGGTTCCCTGGAATCCATGAACCATTCCCTCCTCTCCCCTACCCCAGGGCGCTGTACGGGATTTACAGATCCCTTAGTCACTACACAGACATTGTGCCAGCGTACACGCAGAATGCAGGTAGGATTCAGACTCAGTTGCACCAGGATATCATCACAATGGTGCTTAGTGTGTCTTCTTCACCTTCCTGCCTGTGAAAGAAATTCACTGATACAGCGTACCCAAGCCCATCACCCTTGTGTTGCAATGTTGCAGGAGATAGTAGAGGGAATGGAACCCACATGCAGAAACGCCGCCCCCTCGTGAGCAACGTGCCTGGTGATTATGGCCTCACAGAATCATAGAAATTTTACAGCGCAGAAAGAGGCCATTTGGCCCATCGAGCCTGCACCAACCACAATCCCACCCAGGCCCGACCCCCTTATCCCTACATACTTACCCACAAATCCCTTTAACCTATGCATCTCTGGACACTAAGAGGCAATTTTTAGCATGGCCCATCAACCTAACCCTCACACTTTGAACTGTGGGAGGAAACTGGAGCACGCGGAGGAAACCCATGCAGACATGAGGAAAATGTGCAAACTCCACACAGACAGTGACCCAAGCCGGGAATCGAACCCTGTTCAACCGTGCCATCCTCGCTTTCCTAGATGCCTGATTCTTGCTCCTAGCTGTCTCGCTGGTTTAATGTGTTGTCATTTTTAAACTGCTCAGAAACATTCAGAAATAACATCATGTGGTCAGCCATTTCATTAGTCCAACCATTCTTAAAAATTAAAACAAAGGTTAAAGAGACCGGACTGATGTAGATATGTATATTTTCCATTTTGTCTTCAGGATAAATCCTTTTTCCATGTTGGCAGTGTTTTCAATATTTTTTACTAGCTTTTCCTTCGCAAACCATCAAATATCTCACCGAGGGGGCGGAGGGAGGTAAATGGTCTACTTTATTTTAATATAAAAAGTGTTTATCAAAAGGGGTTAACTGAACCTCTTTGTTCAGTGGCTGTAATTAATGTCAGCCTCTGTAGAACTAGTTCTGTCTCTGGAGGATTTCCCGCTCTATTAATATGGGAATTCTCTCCATGTGTTATCCAGAGTGTCAGTGGCAGTATCAACTCCATCAGTGACGGAATCCGCAGCTCCAGAGACAGGGAGAGGACAGATCAGAATCTGAGGAGACTCAATTGGAATATTCCAACAATGGATCAGAGTCGGAGAACAATCGATTGGAATGTTACATCAATGAGCAGGGGTCTATCCTACTGGCTTTACATGATGTCTGTGGATTCGGAATGGAACACATTGGAAAATCGGGCCCATTTTGGACTGAAGATTATTCAGCACTTTTACTATCCTATCTTGGCTATTGTTGGTATTCCCCGTAAGTCTCTCTAACCAGCTGTCAATTCTTTAACCATTTATATCATTTAGTCTTCCATTTTTGTGCTTTTATTGATCCTGCCAATCTTGTGAAAGGATCAATGCAACATGGAACATTAACTCTGTTTCACTCTGCGATCTGCTGCAATCCTCCAGTATTTTCTGACACTATTGTATAAGGTGCCAGTTAGACCTCAGCTGAAATGTTGTGTAACATTCAGAGCACCATACTATAGGAAGGACTTGAACAAATTAGAGAGGGTGCAGAAGAGAGTTACAAGAATAGTTCCAGAGTTGAGCATGTTCAGTTTTGAAAATAGACTGGAGAGGTTCTCTTCCTTGGGTGAAGAAGCTAACAAAAAGCAATGCCACAAACCAATGAATTTGGCCACACTAAGTTCACTGGAGAGGCACTATGTTCTGATTTCACTACAGATCCAAGCAGTCGCAACCAGAGATGTAGTTCCATCAGGCTCTGGCTTTATTCCATTGTCTGGAAATCATTGCCGAGGAGAGATCCAGGTGAAATTAGGAGGGAGAGAGAAGAGCAAGGTGTGCAGCAGCTGCGGTGATTTTCCGTGTGGGGGTGGAGCTGGGTGAAGGGTGGAGGAGATGCTGTATGGACTACAATTAAAATTGCATCAAAAAACTAAATTCAAAGTGTTAGCATCTCTCCCTCTGATTGAGATAAATACAAAGCTCAAGAGACAGACCTTCCAGTCACATCATTAACATGGTGCAGAGATTTCTGTGTCACTTGGGTGGCCATGTGAATATCTTCTAGGGGCTAAAATTTCCTCCCACCGTCCAAAGATGTGCGGATTAGGTTGATTGGCCATGCTAAATTGCCTCTTAGTGGCAGGGGGATCATCAGGATATGTGTGAAGGGTTACAAGAATAGGTCCTAGGTGGAACTGTGGTTGATGCAGACTCAATGGGCTGAATGGCCTCCTTCTGTACTGTAGGGATTCTGTGATTTTTTTTCACTTTGGACTCTCACTGTATCTGTGACAGCAAGTTGTTGTTATAGCTAGTAGAAAATGACAGGGGTTAAATATTGTCAGACGGTCAATAGTCAATAGCTTCTGACCAGAGGTTCCTGCACCTGAAACATCATCATCACTAAGGGTATTTAGAATCATAGAATCCCTACAGTACAAAAGGAGGCCATTTGGGCCATCAATCCTGCACCGTCAACAATCCCACACTATTCCCATGATCCCACATTTTTAGCCTGCTAATCCCTCTGAAACTCGGGTCAATTTAGCATGGCCAATCCACCTAACCTGCACATCTTTGGAATGAGGCAGGAAAGCGGGGCACCCAGACGAAACCCATGCAGATGGCGGGGAGAATCTATAAACTCCACACCAACAGTGACTCAAGCCAGGAGTTGAACCCATCTCTCGGGCCCTCTGAGGCAGCAGTTGTTACTGTTCTGCAATGTTGATGCCCGAGCAATGTAATCATTTCAAAAGAAATGTAATTGTGATTCACTCCAGAAAAAATAGGAAGTAAGAGTGGATTATAGTCAACATTTAGTTGAACAATTTCAATAGCATCTCATATGCATTTAAGGTCTCCCATATTCCACCTTCTTAAATGGTCTTCCCATTTGTTCCTTCAAAAACATTCATGGAATAAATCAATGGATAGAGCAACACAATTGAGGATCTCAGTAAAAACTCAATGAAACTGGTACCTTTGTTCCTAGCCTGATGTTTGATTTTTCTCTTCTCACAGTTAACTTAGTGACGATTACGATCCTCTCCCGGGGAAAGTGCGGTCTCTCCAAATGTATCACTCACTACCTGGTTGCCATGGCAGTAACTGATCTACTGGTGATTATCTTTGACTTGATATTGAGACACATTGTATTTAGTTTTGATGACTGGTTTTATTTCCGGACATCCGTCCCCCTGTGTAATATCCACGCCGTCCTGCTCTATGCAGTTACTGACTGTTCTGTCTATTTCACCGTCACTTTCACCTTTGATCGATTTGTTGCCATTTGTTGCCAGAAGCTGAAAAGTAAATACTGCAGTGAAAAAACAGCAACTGTGGTTCTGGGAACAGTGACTGTGCTGAGCTGCTTAAAGAATATTTTCTGGTATTTTATGTTCCTGCCTCAGTACAGGGTGAGGATCAGTACTTGGTTTTGTGAAATGTCATTCCGTGTTCAAGTATCCAAAACCTGGGGAACAATTGAGTTCCTCCATTACATTCTAAATCCAGCAGTCCCATTTATCCTGATTTTGTTCCTCAATGGATTCACTGTCAGACACATTATAGTGAGCAGCAGAGTTCGCAAGAGACTACGGACTCACAGCAATGAAGACAGTTCCAGAGACCCAGAGATGGAGAATCGCAGGAAATCCATAATTCTACTCTTTGTTATCTCGGGCAATTTCATCATCTTATGGGCACTGTTAATGTTATATTTTATATGGTACCGAATGTTAATTTTGGGATATCAATCTATTTTTCTCCATCCTTTGGTGCTCGACTTGGGTTTCATGTTGCAACTCTTGAGTTGCTGCACCAACACTTGCATTTACGCTATGACCCAGACTAAGTTCAGACAGCAGTTGAAGAATATGCTGAAGTGTCCCTTTACTGTAACTCTGAAATCAATTCATTCAGGAACAGAATTGAGTCACTGAGTGATTCCAGAAATTTTACAATGTTATTTCCCATTTCCAGCACGGGGGGTGGGAGGAGAGAAGGAGGGAGATTATGCAGAGAGTCATTTCCCATTATGATGATGGAAGAACATGTGACTATTCGTAATGGGATGGTGAGCTGGACATGTTGAGCAATCTGGTCAGATAGAATTTCCCATGAAAACCTGACATGCTTACAGTTATTGAATTTACTGGGCACTTGAAACAAGGAGATCACCAGAGAGGGCAATTGTGGGACCAACCTCACCAGAGCCCAGAATGTCCAGCCATACTGGAAGCATTCAGTACTGTGGCTGAAGAGCAAATCAGAGGATGAGAGATCTACTGTCATAATTCACTGCTTTCCTTCCCATCATCCACAATCGTAGTGCTGAACTTAGGAGTGTGATGGGATACTCTCCACTTGCCTGGTTGAGTGCAAGTCCAGCAGTACTCAAGCAATTCAACACCATTCAGGGAAAAGCAGCGCACTGGAGTGTTCCGAATCTGCATCGCCGTTCAGTATAATTAATGGTGGATTTTGGGTTTTAACTGTACAGACCTCCCTTCCCCTATATTCCCTGTTTCCAAGAGATGGTACATCAGTTCAATTGATCCTTCAATGTATTAAATAATGGAGCACCCACAGCCTTCTGGGCAGAGAATATCAAAGATTTGCGATCCTTTCAGAAAAATAATTTCTCCTCGAGACAATCCTAAATGACCAGCTCCCAATGTTTTATGTTCCCCAAAAGAGCAAATAATCTCTCAGCATCCACCCTATGAACTCCTTCCTGAATTTGATGTGCTTAAATGAGATCATTGATCATTCTTTGAACTCAATAGAAAATGGACACAATTTCTTCAGCATCTGAAGAAGACAACCCCTTCATCTGAGACACTAGTTTAATGGACTTTCACTGTTCCTCCCCCATTGGTTTCAATGTCAATACTAAAGCTTCAAAAATATTCCTGATATATTATGATCAAAACCCTGTACAACTGAAGCAAGACTTCTTTATTCCTGTACACCAATCCTTGACAATAGAAACCAATATTCATTCCTCATTTGTATTCCTCATTACCTGCAGCCCCTGCCTGTTAAATGTTGACATTCCAGCTTTAAGTGATCCCAAGTCTCTTTGAAAATCAAAACTTTCTCAATATTTGAAAGAATTGGATTTTCTATTAATAACTTCACATTTCCATAGATTATAATCTATCTTGTTCCCCAGTTGCTTCATTTGTCTATATCTCTTTGATGCCTCTCTCTGTGTCCTCCTCACTGCTTGCCTTCCCATTGGGCTTTTCATCACCAGCACATTTAGATACATCTCTGATGCGAGAGGGAGTATTTTCACACAGAGGGTGGTGGGGGTATGGAATGCACTGCCATGTAAAGTGGTGGAGGCAGGTACTCTGGAGTTAGTTAAGAAATACTTAGATGGGCACATGAACAGAATGGGTATGGAGTTGTACAGAAAACTGATTTAAAATAGGGATCATAAGCCTTGGGAGTCCCTGGGAAGTGTGTAAGTAGATGATGATATTGATGTGCTTGTTTTTATCCTACAGGTGCTTTGCTCCACCTTGTTGTCTAACGAGGGGCAAACACGCGATGGGTCATGAAAGGGCTGCTCTTGGATCTTTTTCGAGAGTGTCCTAGTCCTTCACATCATTAGTGTACGCTTGACCTGGACCATTTGATGGGCAACACGACAGCTCAGTGACTATCGCTGTGCTGTGCAGATACATGAATTTGGGCCTGAGGGAGTTTGTGTATTCTCCCATCCTTGCGTGGGCTTTCTACGGGCGCTCCAGTTTCCTCCCACATCCCAAAGATGTGCTCTGAGGCTAATTGGCATGACATACTCTCCCTAAATTGTCTCAAATTTGGTTTTTAATCCATAGATCTATAAACATGGACAAGGAACGTGGGTAGAGGTGGGAACATCGGGGTAGCGGCGCGGGCTCGTTGGGCCAAAGGGCCTGTTCCCCATGCTGTTTTGTTCTTTGTTCTATTAATACACATTGTAAATGGCTAAGACCCGGCACCTAACCCTTGAAGAATACCACCAATGACAACATGAAAGAAACATGAACGTTCTTTGCTTCCTGTCTGTCAACCAATCCTCGATGCATGCTAATATAATACCTCCAAATCTATGCACAATCATCTTGCCTCTTAACCATTTCTGTGGCACTTTGTAATTGCCTTTTATAAATCAAGGTAATTTACATCTATTGATTCCCCCCATTATTCTCTTTACCACTTCATCCCTCAACACCTCCTTACTTTTGGTAAACAGGGCTATATAATAATATTGCTCTTGTGACCTCTTTTACATCATTAGTTCGTTTATCCTACATTTAACCTTTACCACTAAGGACAGCACGGTGACACAGTGGTTAGCACTACAGCCTCACAATGCCTGGGACCAGCCTTCAATTCTGGTCTTGGGTCACTGTCTGTGTACAGTTTGCCACATTCTCCCTGTGTCTGCATGTATTCTTCCAGGTGCTCTGTTTTCTCCCTATATACCAAAGATGTGTGATTTAGGTAGACCGGGCATGTTAAATTGCCCCTTAGTTTCACAGAGACCAGTATGATAAATAAATGTGGTTACAGGGATGGGGCCTGGGTGGGATTGCTTTTGGTGCAGACAGGATGGGCTGAAGGGCCTCTTCTGCACTGTATGACTCTATGATTATATTTATCAATACTCCTTTTTGGTCACCTTTCGCTGGTTTCTAAGTGCTCCCAATACTCCATTACTCTCATATTTTTGCAATGTTATAAGCATGTTCTTCTAATGTAATGCCATCTCGAAAGAGTGAGTCACGGATGGATCCCTCTCACTTTTTCTCATGGAGTGTACTTCTGGTAGATGGAGTGACTTGTTCCTTTCAGAGATTTCCTGCTGTTTATTTGCAGCCATATCTCAGTAAATTTATCCAATTTACGCTATTCATTCGTATCGATGTAACTGTCTTTGTTTAGGTTGGAAACGGTTCTTTTAATTGGAATTCGTTAGTTTCCAAATGACCATTGATTTCAATAGTGTTGCGGGGTAAATTCAGATGGCCGGTACTGTCTTTAATTAAGACAATAAAAAACCCATGAGGCAGATATCTCTGCATAAAAATTGTAGTATTTATTTAACAAAAACTCAACGTGCAACTGCTCAGTGGTCACCAAAAGGGTTAAGCAGCTCTGGGATAGAGTGGCAGAATCTCTCTGGTGAATCTAATGTTTAGATCAATTATAGATCTTCTACTCAATTCTTCATGCCTTACATTACGTTAATATCAATTGCACCTAATAGACACACATCAGTAATAATCTCCGACATTCACCGCAGCCGCTCTACCATCCAGTATAATGATATCTCATTCAGCCACTTAATCTGGCTGCTGACTCCAAATTTGGTTAAAGTCACTTCCTAGTTGCCTGGCTACCTTAGATGCTTGCTACAGGGATGAAAGTGGTTTATCCCACCAGATCATTGCCAACCTGCATGAACAGCTGGTCGTGCGTCCGGGCACATCCTTGTCCTGAGTCCAGACAATGAATTGAGCCTGTTTATAATGTTGCAATTTGTGTCCCTCGCAATTCTGGCAAGAATTTTGCTAACTATGGGGGTGTGTTCGCCTTTAGCATCATCCTTTACTGTAATCTGCATTCCACTCAAGTCAGCAATGATTCATGTATTTAAAATGTGTTTAAAAACTCAATAAATATATCGTAAAATCTTATAGATTCGTCCAATTCTGTTACTGCATCCATGTATCCATCAATTATTCATCTTATTGGCTTACTAACTTTGTTTCAAGGATCATTTCACACTTGGCTGATAATCTTCTTAGTGTCTAAACATATTGTTATGTACCTTATTAACTAAGTAGGAACTTCCCACTTCAATCTCTCTCCTAGCCATTGGTTTCCCAATGCTAGGCCAGTAAAGACTTAAATCCTAAAGAGTGAGTGGAGTCTTGATTTCATAGAACACAGATCATAGGACAGTACAGCACAGTACAGGCCCTTCAGTCCTCAATGTTGTGTCAAGCTTTGTCCAAAACTAAGATCAAGCTCTCCCACTCCCTATCATTCTGGTGTGCTCCATGTGCCTATCCAATAACCGTTTGAAAGTTCCTAAAGTGTCCGACTCCACACCGCAACCATTCTCTGAGTAAAGAACTTACTTCGGACATCCCTTCTATATCTCCCACCATGAACCTTATAGTTATGCCCCCTCGTCACAGCTACATCCAACCAAAGAAATAATCTCTGCACGTCCACTCTATCTATCATCATCTTATCAACCTCTATTAAGTCGTCTCTCATCTTCCTCCGCTCTAAAAAGAAAGCCCCAGCTCCTTCATAAGACCTATCTTCCAAACCAGGCAACATCCTGGTAAATCTCTGCTGCACTCTCTCCAATGCTTCCACATTCTTCTTATTGTGAAGTGGCGAGAACTGGATAGGCACATGGAGCACACCAGAATGATAGGGAGTAGGATAGCTTGATCTTGGTTTTGGAAAAAGCTTGACACAACATTGAGGGCTGAAGGGCCTGTACTGTGCTGTACTGTTCTATGGTCTATGTTCTATGAAATCAAGACTCCACTCACTCTTTAGGATTTAAGTATTTACTGGCCTAGCATTGGGCAAACCAATGGCTAGGAGAGAGATTGAAGTGGGAAGTTCCTAATTAGTTAATAAGGTACATAACAATATGTTTAGACACTAAGAAGATTATTAGCCAAGTGTTAAATGATCCTTGAAACAAAGTTAGTAAGCCAATACGATAAAAAATTTATGTATACATGGATGCAGTAACAGAATTTAACAAATCTTTAAGATTTTTCAACATATTTATTGAGTTTTTAGACACATTTTAAATACATGAATCATTGCTGACTTTTCTACCTCACCAAAATCCTGTATAGTTCCAGCATAACCTCAAGGCTCTCAAACGCAAATCCTCCTTAATAATCGCTAACACACTATAATAATGCTAACTCCATCTGCCACTTTTCTGTCCAGCTATACATCCTATCAATGTCTCTGCAGTTTACAACAGCCTTCCACTTCAAACACTACTCCAACAATCTTGGTACCATCAGCAAATTTAGTGACCCATCCTTCAGCCTCCTCTTCCAAGTCATTGATAAAAATCACAAATAGCAGAGAAACCAGCTCTGATCCCTGTGGTACACCGCTGGTAACTGGTCTCCAGTCTCAAAATTTTCCATCCACCATCACCCTCTGTCTTCTACAAGACTGCCAGTTACTTATCCAATTGGCCAAATTTCCCTCTATCTCTCATCTCCTTACTTTCTTCATGAGTCTACTATTGGCAACCTTATCAAACGCCTTTCTAAAATCCATGTATACGACATCAATTGCTCTACCTTCATCTATACACTTAGTTACCTCCTCAAAAAATTCAATCAAATTTGTGAGGCAAGACTTACCATTCATGAATCCATGCTATCCCGGATTAAGCTGCATCTTTCCAAATGATCATAAATCCTATCCCTCAGGACCTCTCCATTAACTTACCAACAGCCCAGGTAAAACTGACCAGTCCATAATTACTAGGGTCATTCCTATTTCCTTTCTTGAAGAGAGGAACAACATTCTCCAGTCCTTGGCACTATCTCTGTGGACAGTGTGGACCCAAAGATCAAAGCCAAATGCTCTAGAATCTCATCCCTCTCCTTCCAAAGAATACTAAGATATATCCCATGTGTCCCAAGGACTTATCCTCCCTCAGGTTTTTCAAAATTGTTAATACATCTTCTCTCAGAAAGTCTATCTCCTCCAGCCTATCAGCCTGTACCACACTCTCATCCTTAAAAATATGGCCTCTCTCCTTGGTAAACACTGAAGAAATCTATTCATTCATCACTTCTCCTAATTCTTTTTACTCCATGCACAAGTTCCCACTATTATCCTTCACAAGTTCCAACCTCACCCTGGTCATTCTTTTACTTCTCACAGAAGAGTATCTGACCCAACAAGGACATCTCATGCCCTCTCCTTGCTCTCCTAAGGAATTCTTTTAGTTCATTCCTTGCTACCTTGAAATCCTCAAGCGACCCAACTGAATCTTGCTTTCTTAACCTTGCTTCCTTTTCTTTCCCTCATTTGGCCATTTCCTCCCTGCCTGTCAGGGGCATACCCATCAAGGGCACGCAGTATTTGTTCCTTGAACAAGCTCCACTTTTCATTTCTCACTTTCCCTGACAGTTTCTGTTCCCATATCATGCTTCCTAATTCTTGCCTAATCACATAATTACCCCTCCCCCAATTATAAACCTTGCCCGACCATATGGCCCTATATATCTCCATTGCAATATTGAAAGACACTGAATTCTGGTCACTATCTCCAAAGTGCTCTCCCACAAACAAATCTAACACTTGGCCCAGTTCATTACCCAGTACCAAGTCCAATGTGGCCCCACCTCTTGTTGGCCTATCCACATATTGTGTTAGGAAACCCTCCTGCACACCCTGCACAAAAACTGCCCCATCCCAGCTATTCAACTTATAAAGGTTCCGATCAATATTTGGAAAGTTAAAGTCACCCATTGTTACTACCCTGTGACCTCCAGAACTATCCATAATCTGCTTTGCAATTTTCCCCTCCACATCTCTATCACTATTTGGAGGCCTATAGAAAACTCCTAACAACATGACCTCCTTTCCTATTTCTAACTTCAGCCCATATTAATTCAGTAGGCAGATCCCCTTTGAACTGCCTTTCAGCAGCCGTAAAACTATCCTTGATTAACAATGTTACTCCTCCTCCTCTCTTACCACCTTCCCTACTCTTACAGAAATACCTGTATCCCAGAACTTCCAACAACCATTCCTGTCCCTGTTCTAACCATGTCTCCGTAATGGCCCTAATACTGTAGTCCCAAGTACTAATCCATGCTCCAAGTTCACCTACTTATTCCAGATGCTCCTTGCATTGAAGTAGATATTTCTTCCTTCGTAACCTGGATGTCATCACTAATAACATATCGAATGTATTTAATTGTGTATGAATCATAATCCCACTAATACTTAAAAATCATAAAGAAAAGGTAGTATTGTCTCACATAGGCCATCAAATACCTGTCTAGCAACACATCTTCTTATAAACCAATGGAGCACTAAGTCATAGGGACATCTTCTTGTCCTCTTCGATTGATGCCACTGCTGCTGCTGTCCTCGTCATTGACTTTGGTGTCAAAGAAGAGCAATATGTGAACATGTGCACAATTATAATGATCATTGGAATGAAAATGGAGAAAAATACTATCCCTTGCAATCAGTTCCGCAGATCCTCAGAGAAGAACATGTTGGTTCTTTAAGTTTCTCAAAGTCCTTCTCAACGTTTGCAGCCAAATTAATTATGCTCTCTGAAGTCTCTGGTAAGTATGTGCAACATTTTGATCCAATTAAAGCACATCTTCCATCCTTAGTTGCCAATATGAAGTCAAATGCTATCCTGTTTTGTCGCACAACTGTGTGCATGGCAACCATCTCATTACTGATCCTCAATGAGTGCCATTGAGTGTTAGGTAAGTGTGCTTCACCCTGACGCAATATGAAACATTGAAAGTGAGTCTGATTCTCGCTGCGGAAGGGTGGACCCAGACCAATTTGGTTGGTTATGTCTACCGAGTGTGGACACTTGTTCATGCCCAAATGTCTTCCAGCACCTCTTCTATTCTCAATACACAATATATCTTGTAGTTTCCGTTCTGCTTCATTTAAAGTGTGGCTGGATGCAGGACTGGGTGTATTAAAAATAAGTGAATACCTGTTCCTATGACTTGGCCCACCTGTACAGGATCTATTTCTATAAAAGTAAACTCAATCACAAGCCCTAAGAAAACTTACTGCTGTCTCTCATGATCCCCCCAAAAAAATGAGTCAGCTGATCGCACACAATTAAATCTGCCAATGAAGGTAAAGGATGAAATAGAATTCCTCCCTCAGTGTGTATAGGGTGGGAGCACATCCAACATTTAGATATATGAGCTGTTTTAACATAGTGTATGCCATATTCAGATAAGTATTAGTAAGCATTTCTTGACGGACTGTCTGTACAAAACATAAACTCAACAATAAAAGAGCAGGAAATTTTAAAAGCCTTTTGATAATTCTCAATTGATGATATTACTATTCCCTTTGTAAATCCCCTGGTACCTTGTTAATATTAAAAAAGATAAACATTCATTTAGAGAATCGTGCTGCAGAGCAGTATTTTGTACCATTTCATGTCTGAGCGCTGAGTGGATTTGAAACTGGGAGAATTTCAGCTCCATTCTTTCGGGCGTGCTTTTAGCACCCCCCGCCCCCCATACATACTCTGCCCGCAAAATTTTGAGCAAGTCCGATTCACGCTGCAGAAGTCTGTGGGTGGGCTTAACTCGCCCAAAACTCTGCAGCTTCAATTGGAGCCTGCAACTGCACATGCGCAAAATGAAATAATACTGTTCCTTTCCCACATCCCTCCCGGGCTGGATAATGTCTCCTCCGAATCCCACAGAGATTGCCCACGATAACATTACTGACCCCCTTACCCGCCACTGTCCCACTGTTCAGACAGATCATGCACCCACCACCCCCACCACAGATCACAGGCAGAACAGCAGCACTCCCTACCCTTCCCTCCCGCCACCCTTTCCCCCACCCAGCACCCACCTGCACAAGGTCACCCTCTCCCACTGACTTCAATGGCTATCTGACACCTCCCTTTCTCTCTGCTGCGCCCAACCATCACAGAAACACAGATTCATCCCCCATCCCACCTCCATCAGCACACTGCAAGTGCGCACTTGCCTTTCCCTCTACGCTAACAAGCAAACTGCATTTAACTTGCTGGAATTCTCTCTCCAACTGCCTGCAGCTGATCTGCTCCAATGAGAGGCAGCTCCATTCAAACCCCAAGGATGGACAAGCAGTGCAGGAAAAAGTAGAAAGCCAGGGCCCAGATTCAGTAACCATGACCTCAGCAGGTTACTGAATGTTGCAACAGGGAACCCCCTTTCCCCTCGGCAGGATGCAGACCCAGGGGAGGTGGTTGCCTGGGAGGCAGTAGCTGCCTCAGACAGGGTCTCCAGAACAGCAAAGCAGCATTGCAAGAGCAATGACCTCATCCAGGCAGCAGGGGGAGCGCCGAACCCTGATCTCGCATCTTCCCTCCAAAGCAGCCAGATCCTCCCACCCACATGCTTCCAATCCCTGACACCCAAGCACCATCTTCCTCCTCTCCAAGAGTATCACTGGGCTTGTCCTCTGAGGGCCACAGCCACATACTTTCAGGAATCATGTCACCATTTCTTTCATGGCTCCGTCTTGTCCCCACAGGAGAGAGAACTCCCATACCTATCGGGAGAGGGTTCAGACAGGGCCTGGTGACCCTGACCTCAGGATCCTCACCGTCTTTCAGCAGCGGGTTGGGATCCGGCCGGAGAGGATGGATGACACCCAAGCTCTCAGCCACATCGTGGTCGTGCTGGATCGAGAAGTGAGCACCTGTGAATCAATTACTAGGGGCACAGATTTAAGGTGTGAGGGAAAAGGTTTAGAGATGTATGAGGCATGTTTATTTACACCGAGGATGGTAGGTGACTGTAATTTTCTATCAGGGAGGTCATGGAAGCAGGTACAATAGTGAAATTCTAAGAGACTAATGCATGAATGGATGGGGATAGAAGGGGATACGGACTGTGGAAGGGTAGGGGGTTACAATTCAGATGAGCACCATGGTCACTGCAGGCTCAGAGGGTCGAAGGGTGTGCAGTACTTTTCTTTGTACTTTGTCCTATGTTCAATGGAGAAATGTCAAGTAACTTTCTGGCACCCCAGATTCTTCTCTGTCCTTTGCGCTTCACCTTGTGTCCTGTGTTGCAGGAGCCAGTTTGGAACCAGCAGGACCATCTGGAATCGAGCTTGCCACTGCAGCTCCTGACCATCCTGAGACTGACAGCTCTAAAGACTCTTCAGGGAAAGTGTGTGAAGGGACCTCTGAAACTGGCACCTTTTTGGCATCAGCTTCCACCTCCCAACTCACCATCCGAGGTACTCTCACATTGGTGGGTCCAGCTAATCGTGAGGCATGTGGGTCACTTTCTGATGAGCACGACACATCTACTAATGTGTATTGGGAGGACGAGGGAATGTCTGGGGCTCTGGCTCGGGGGTGCCCTGCCTGAGACAAGGTCCCAGCAAGCCCCAGGCTACATGCTGGGCTCTGGCATCACTTCTTCTCAGCTTTTGGAGATGCAGCAACAAAGCCAGGGAATGCAGGAGGGGCTGACAGCCACACTGGACCCACAGCAAAGCTGTTGGGAGCACTGCCAAAGCTTTCAGGTGGACCAGCTACTGCCTGTTTTGCATGGTTCGCAGGCCAACACTGTTAAAGTGGTGTCTAAGATGGAAAGCCTGGTATAGGGGATCCTCACACATGATGGCAAGTCACAAGCAACGGTTGAGTCACAGAAGATGCACAGCTGAGGACTTCAAGAAGATTATTAAGATTTTCAACTTTTATGTTGAAACTTTATTATTGAGGCACATCTATTGTAAACGAGAAATATTTTTTCACCACCAACCTCGAGCTAATTTGTCTCAAGAGTTGCCTCGAACAGGAATGGGTTTACTCTGATGGTTTCTGAAGGGATGCTTCATGTTGTTATCAGTTGGGGAAGCTCCTGAACGCTGTGTCATTGAGAAAATAAAGCCATTGGTTCCCTGGAACCCATGAACCATTCCCTCCTCTTCCCTACCCCAGGGCTCTGTACGGGATTTACAGCTCCCTTAGTCACTACACAGACATGGTGCCAGCATACACGTGGATTTCAGGTAGGATTCAGACTCAGTTGTGCCAGGATATCATCACAATGGTGCTTAGTGAGTCTTCTTCACTTTCCTGCCTGTGAAAGAAATTCACTGATACAGCGTGCCCAAGCCCATCACCCTTGTGTTGCAATGTTGCAGGAGATAGTAGAGGGAATGGAACCCAAATGCAGAAAAGCCACCCCCTCGTGAGCAAAGTGCCTGGTGATTATGGCCTCACAGAATCATAGACATTTTACAGTGCAGAAAGAGGCCATTTGCCCATCGAGCCTACACCAACCACAATCCCACCCAGGCCCTACCCCCTTATCCCTACATATTTACCCACGAATCCCTTTAACCTATGCATCTCTGGACACTAAGAGGCAATTTTTAGCATGGCCCATCAACCTAACCCTCACATCTTTGGACTGTGGGAGGAAACTGGAGCACGCGGAGGAAACCCATGCAGACATGAGGAAAATGTGCAAACTCCACACAGACAGTGACCCAAGCCGGGAATCGAACTCAGGGTCCTTGGTGCTGTGAAGCAGCAGGGCTAACCACTGCGCAACCGTGCCACCCTCTCTTTCCTCAGATGACTGATTCTTGCTGCTAGCTCTCCCGCTGGTTTAATGTGTTGTCATTTTTAAACTGCTCAGAAACATTCAGAAATAACATCATGTGGTCAGCCATTTCATTAGTCCAACCATTCTGAAAAATTAAAACAAATTTTTAAGAGACCGGATTGATGTTGATATGTATATTTTCCATTTTGTCTTCAGTATGAATCCTTTATCCATGTTGGATGTGTTTTCAATATTTTTACCTCGCTTTTCCTTCGCAAACCATCAAAAATCTCACCGAGGGGGCGGAGGGAGGTCAATGGTCTATTTTATTTTAATATAAAAAGTGTTTATCAAAAGGGGTTAACTGAACCTCTTTGTTCAGTGGCTGTAATTAATGTCAGCCTCTGTGGAACTAGTTCTGTCTCTGGAGGATTTCCCGCTCCATTAATATGAGAATTCTCTCC
>JAGIQG010000013.1:78483754-78547977 GCA_024679065.1 Sphyrna mokarran | reverse complement strand
AACAATCTTGGTACCATCAGCAAATTTACTGACCCATCCTTCAGCCTCCTCTTCCAAGTCATTGATAAAAATCACAAATAGCAGAGAAACCAGCTCTGATCCCTGTGGTACACCGCTGGTAACTGGTCTCCAGTCTCAAAATTTTCCATCCACCATCACCCTCTGTCTTCTACAAGACTGCCAGTTACTTATCCAATTGGCCAAATTTCCCTCTATCTCACACCTCCTTACTTTCTTCATGAGTCTACTATTGGCAACCTTATCAAACGCCTTTCTAAAATCCATGTATACGACATCAATTGCTCTACCTTCATCTATACACTTAGTTACCTCCTCAAAAAATTCAATCAAATTTGTGAGGCAAGACTTACCATTCATGAATCCATGCTATCCCGGATTAAGCCGCATCTTTCCAAATGATCATAAATCCTATCCCTCAGGACTTCTCCATTAACTTAACAACTGCCCAGGCAAAACTGACCAGTCCATAATTACCAGGGTCATTCCTATTTCCTTTCTTGAAGAGAGGAACAACATTCTCCAGTCCTCTGGCACTATCCCTGTGGACAGTGAGGACCCAAAGGTCAAAGCCAAATGCTCTAGAATCTCATCCCTTTCCTTCCAAAGAATCCTAAGATATATCCCATGTGTCCCAAGGACTTATCCTCCCTCAGGTTTTTCAAAATTGTTAATACATCTTCTCTCAGAAAGTCTATCTCCTCCAGCCTATCAGCCTGTACCACACTCTCATCCTTAAAAATATGGCCTCTCCCCTTGGTAACCACTGAAGAAAACTATTCATTCATCACTTCTCCTAATTCTTTTTACTCCATGCACAAGTTCCCACTATTATCCTTCACCAGTTCCAACCTCACCCTGGTCATTCTTTTATTTCTCACATAAGAGTATCTGACCCAACAAGGACATCTCATGCCCTCTCCTTGCTCTCCTAAGGAATTCTTTTAGTTCATTCCTTTCTACCTTGAAATCCTCAAGCGACCCAACTGAATCTTGCTTTCTTAATGTTGCTTCCTTTTCTTTCCCTCATTTGGCCATTTCCTCCCTGCCTGTCAGGGGCATACCCATCAAGGGCACGCAGTATTTGTTCCTTGAACAAGCTCCACTTTTCATTTCTCACTTTCCCTGACAGTTTCTGTTCCCATATCATGCTCCCTAATTCTTGCCTAATCACATAATTACCCCTCCCCCAATTATAAACCTTGCCCTACCATATGGCCCTATACCTCTCCGTTGCAATATTGAAAGACACTGAATTATGGTCACTATCTCCAAAGTGCTCTCCCACAAACAAATCTAACACTTGGCCCAGTTCATTATCCAGTATCAAGTCCAATGTGGCCCCACCTCTTGTTGGCCTATCCACATATTGTGTAAGGAAACCCTCCTGCACACCCTGCACAAAAACTGCCCCATCCCAGCTATTCAACTTATAAAGGTTCCGATCAATATTTGGAAAGTTAAAGTCACCCATTATTACTACCCTGTGACCTCCAGAACTATCCATAATCTGCTTTGCAATTTTCCCCTCCACATCTCTATTGGAGGCCTATAGAAAACTCCTAACAACATGACCTCCTTTCCTATTTCTAACTTCAGCCCATATTAATTCAGTAGGCAGATCCCCTTTGAACTGCCTTTCAACAGCCGTTAAACTATCCTTGATTAACAATGCTACTCCTCCACCTCTCTTACCACTTTCCTTACCCTTACAGAAGTACCTGTATCCCAGAACTTCCAACAACCTGTTCTAACCATGTCTCCATAATACTGTAGTCCCTAGTACCAATCCATGCTCCAAGTTCACCTACTTATTCCGGATGCTCCTTGCATTGAAGTAGATATTTCTTCCTTCGTAACCTGGATGTCATCACTAATAACATATTGAATGTATGTAATTGTGTATAAATCATAATCCCACTAATACTTAAAAATCATAAAGAAAAGGCAATATTGTCTCACATAGGCCATCAAATACCTGTCTAGCAACACATCTTCTTATACACAAGCAGAGCACTAAGTCATAGGGACATCTTCTTGTCCTCTTCGATTGATGCCACTGCTGCTGCTGTCCTCGTCATTGACTTTGGTGTCAAAGAAGAGCAATATGTGAACATGTGCACAACTATAATGATCATTGGAATGAAAATGGAGAAAAATACTATCCCTTGCAATCAGTTCCACAGCTCCTCAGAGAAGAAGATGTTGGTTCTTTAAGTTTCGCGAAGTCCTTCTCATTGTGTGCAGCCAAACTAATTATGCTCTCTGATGACTCTGGTAAGTATGTGCAACATTTTGATTCAATTAAAGCACATCTTCCATCCTTAGTTGCCAATATCTAGGCAAATGCCATCCTGTTTTGTCGCACAACTGTGTGCATGGTGACCATCTCATTACTGACCTTCAATGAGTGCCATTGAGTGTTAGGTAAGTGTGCTTCGCCCTGAAGCAATATCCAACATTGAAAGTGAGTCTGATTCTCGCGGCGGAAGGGTGGACCAAGACCAATTTGGTTGGTTATATCTACCAAGTGTTGACACTTGCTCATGCCCAAATGTCTTCCAGTACCTCTTCTATTCTCAATACACAATGTATCTTGTAGTTTCCGGTCTGCTTCATTTAAAGTGAGGCTGGATGTGGGACTGGATGTATTAAAAATAAGTGAATACCTGTTCCTGTGACCTGGCCCACCTGTACAGGATCTATTTCTAAAAAAGTTTACACTATCACAAGCCCTAAGAAAACTTACTGCTGTCTCTCATGATCCCCCAAAAGAACTGAGTAAGCTGATCGCACACAATTAAATCTGAAAATGAAGGTAAAGGATGAAAAGGAATTCCTCCCTCAGTGTGTATAGGGTGGGAGCACATCCAACATTTAGATATATGAGCTGTTTTGACATAGTGTACGCCATATACAGATAAGTATTAGTATGCAGTTTTTGATGGACTGTCTGTACAAAACATAACAAACTCAACAGTAAAAGAGCAGGAAAGTTTAAAAGCCTTTTGATAATTCTCAATTGATGATATTACTATTGTCTTTGTAAATCCCCTGGCACCTTGTTAATCTTAAAAAAGATAAGTATTCATTTAGAGAACCGTGCTGTTGAGCAGTATTTTGTACCATTTCATGTCTGAGTGCTGAGTGGATTTGAAACTGGGAGAATTTCTTTTGGGCGTGCTTTTAGCACCCCCCTCCCCCCATACATACTCTGCCCGCAAAATTTTGAGCAAGTCCAATTTACGCTGCAGAAGTCCGTGGATGGAGCTTAACACGCCGAAAACCTTGCAGCTTCAATCAGAGCCAGCAACTGCACATGCGCAAAATGAAATAATGCTGTTCCTTTCCCACATCCCTTCCCGGCTGGATAATGCCTCCTCCGAATCCCACAGAGATTGCCCCCGATACCATTACTGACCCCCTTATCCGCCACAGCCCCACTGCTCAGACAGATCATGCACCCCCCACCCCCACCATAGATCGCAAGCAGAATGGCAGCATTCCCTACCCCTCCCTCCCGCCACCCTCTCCCCACCCAGCATCCACCTGCAGAAGGTCCCTCTCTCTGGCTCTGGTCTCCAGAACAGCAAAGCAGCATTGCAAGATCAATGACCTCATCCATCAGGAGGGGGAGCGCCAAACCCCCAATTCGCATCTTCCCTCCAAAGCAGCCAGATCCTCCAACCCACATGCTTCCAGTCCCTGACACCCAAGCACCATCTTCCTGCTCTCAAGAGTATCACTGGGCTTGTCCTCTGAGGGCCACAGCCTCATACTTTCAGGAATCATGTCACCATTTCTTTCATGGCTCCGTCTTGTCCCCACAGGAGAGAGAACTCCCATACCTGTCGGGAGAGGGTTCAGACAGGGCCTGCTGACCCTGACCTCAGGGTCCTCACCGTCTTTCAGCAGCGGGTCTGGATCCGGCCGGAGAGGATGGATGACACCCAAGCTCTCAGCTACATCGTGGTCGGTCTGGTTCGAGAAGTGAGCACCTGTGAATCAATTACTAGGGGCACAGATTTAAGGTGTGAGGGAAAAGGTTTAGAGATGTATGAGGCATGTTTACTTACACCGAGGATGGTAGGTGGCTGTAATTTTCTATCAGGGAGGTCATGGAAGCAGGTACAATAGTGAAATTTTAAGAGATTAATACATGAATGGATGGGGATAGAAGGTGATACGGACTGTGGAAGGGTAGGGGGTTACAATTCAGATGAGCACCATGGTCACTGCAGGCTCAGAGGGTCGAAGGGTGTGCAGTAATTTTCTTTGTACTTTGTTCTATGTTCGATGGAGAAATGTCAAGTAACTTTCTGGCACCCCAGATTCTTCTCTGTCCTTTGCGCTTCACCTTGTGTCCTGTGTTGCAGGAGCCAGTTTGGAACCAGCAGGACCATCTGGAATCGAGCTTGCCACTGCAGCTCCTGACCATCCTGAGACTGACAGCTCTAAAGACTCTTCAGGGGAAGTATGTGGTGGCACCTCTGAGACTGGCACCTTTCTGGCGTCAGCTTCCACCTTCCAACTCACCATCCTAGGTACTCTCACATTGGTGGGTCCAGCTAATGGTGAGGCATCTGGGTCACTCTCTGATGAGCACGACACATCTACTAATGTATATTGGGAGGAGGAGGGAATGTCTAGGGCCTCTGGCTCGGGGGGCCTGCCGGACACAAGGGCCCAGCAAGCCCCAGGCTACATGCTGGCTTCACTTCTTCTCAGCTTTTGGAGATGCAGCAACAAAGCCATGGAATGCAGGAGGGGCTGACAGCCACACTGGACCCAGAGCAAGGCTGTTGGGAGGACTGCCAAAGCTTTCAGGTGGACCAGCTACTGCCTGTTTTGCATGGTTCCCAGGCCAACACTGTTAAGGTGGTGCCTACGATGGAAAGCCTGGGATAGGGGATCCTCACCCATGATGGCAAGTCACAAGCGATGGTTGAGTCACAGAAAATGCATAGCTGAGGACTTCAAAAAGCTTATTAAGATTCTGCAGACCATGGCTGAGAGTGCTTGCAGGAGGACACAGCGGAACAGTGCTGAGACGCAGCAGCCAAGCCTTCAGCTCTTCAGAATGCAGTCACAGTGGATCATGGCTGAGGGACAGCAGAGCTTGGCCCAGAATCAAACGGCACTTGCCACTGCCATTAATAGGTGGCGCCCGACTCAGGTGGCCATCGCCAAGGGCTTAACCACCATGGATAGGAAGCAGGTGATCATCCAGGACTGGCAGGACTGGGTGATGCTGGAGCTTCTGGAGCTCACTGCAGAAGCACCATCATCGCAAGGAGTGAGCCAGGGGATCCTCAGGAACCCCAAGGAGGAGCAAGGGCTTGAGTTCATGCCGGGGCCTTCCAGCCAAGAAATGTAGTTATGTTACACCTCCTGACTCACTCCTTCCTGACACTAGGGCATCTGAGGGGCAGCGGGACAAAGAAAGTGTCATTCAAACAGGGGTTTTCAGATGCCTGGAATCCAGTCAAGACTCTTAAGATTCAGGCGTCCAGAGGACACTCGCCAAGCGTATCACAGGCCACAGGATGAGGTAGGCAGCTGGCCCCCTCCGTTCTGGCGAGACACAAAGATGCAGTGATAGGTCATGTAAGATTAGGAAGTTGTTGTTGCATTAAGAAGGCACAGGTGAAGGGTTGCTCTAGCTCCATAGATTTTTGAGTTCCTTAACTTCTGTTCAAAAATTTTTATGTTGAAACTTTATTATTGAGAAACATCTATTGTAAACGAGAAATATTTTTTCACCACCAACCTCGAGCTAATTTGTCTCAAGAGTTGCCTCGAATAGGAATGGGTTTACTCTGATGGTTTCTGAAAGGATGCTTCATGTTGATATCAGTTGGGGAAGCTCCTGAACGCTGCGTCATTGAGGAAATAAAGCCATTGGTTCCCTGGAACCCATGAACCATTCCCTCCTCTCCCCTACCCCAGGGCTCTGTACGGGATTTACAGATCCCTTAGTCACTACACAGACATGGTGCCAGCATACACGTGGATTTCAGATAGGATTCAGACTCAGTTGTGCCAGGATATCATCACAATGGTGCTTAGTGAGTCTTCTTCACAATCCCGCCTGTGAAAGAAATTCACTGATACAGCGTACCCAAGCCCATCACCATTGTGTTGCAACGTTGCAGGAGGTAGTAGAGGGAATGGAACCCAAATGCAGAAACGCTGCCCCTTCGTGAGCAAAGTGCCTGGTGATTATGGCCTCACAGAATCATAGAAATTTTACAGCGCAGAAAGAGGCCATTTGGCCCATCGAGCCGACACCAACCACAATCCCACCCAGGCCCTACCCTCTTATCCCTACGTAATTAACCACGAATCCCTTTAACCTATGCATCTCTGGACACTAAGAGGCAATTTTTAGCATGGCCCATCAACCTAACCCTCACATCTTTGGACTGTGGGAGGAAACTGGAGCACGTGGAGGAAATCCAAGCAGACATGAAGAAAACGTGCAAACTCCACACAGACAGTAGCCCAAGCCGGGAATCGAACTCAGTGTCCTTGGTGCTGTGAAGCAGCAGGGCTAACCACTGCACAACCGTGCCACCCTGTCTTTCCTCAGATGCCGGATTCTTGCTGCGAGCTCTCCCGCTGTTTTAATGTGTTGTCATTTTTAAACTGCTCAGAAACATTCAGAAATAACATCATGTGGTCAGCCATTTCATTAGTCCAACCATTCTTAAAAATTAAAACAAATTTTTAAGAGACCGGACTGATGTAGATATGTATATTTTCCATTTTTTCTTCAGTATAAATCCATTTTTCAATTTGGCAGTGTTTTCAATATTTTTACCTACCTTTTCCTTCGCAAACCATCAAAAATCTCACCGAGGGGGCGGAGGGAGGTCAATGGTCCACTTTATTTTAATATTAAAAGTGTTTATCAAAAGGGGTTAACTGGACCTCTTTGTTCAGTGGCTGCAATTAATGTCAGCCTCTGTAGAACTAGTTCTGTCTCTGGAGGATTTCCCGCTCTATTAATATGGGAATTCTCTCCAAGTGTTATCCAGAGTGTCAGTGGGAGCATCACCTCCATCAGTGACAGGAATCCACAGCTCCGGAGACAGAGAGAAGACAGATCAGAATCCGAGGAGACTCAATTGGAATGTTCCAACAATGGATCAGAGTCGGAGTACAATCGATTGGAATGTTACATCAATGAGCAGGGGTCTAACCTACTGGCTTTACATGATGTCTGTGGATTCGCAATGGAACACATTGGAAAATCGGGCCCATTATGCACTGAAGATTATTCAGCACTTTTACTATCCTATCTTGGCTATTGTTGGTATCCCCCGTAAGTCTCTCTAACCAGCTCTCAATTCTTTAACCATTTATGTCATTTAGTCTTCCATTTTTGTACTTTTATTGATGCTGCCAATCTTGTAAAAGGATCAATGCAACATGGAACATTAATAATGTTTCACTCTGCGATCAGCTGCAATCCTCCAGTATTTCCTGATGCTATTGTATAAGATGCCAGTTAGATCTCAGCTGAAATGTTGTCTAACATTCAGAGCACTATACTATAGGAAGGACGTGAACAAATTAGATAGGGTGCAGAAGCGGGTTAAAAGAATGGTTCCAGTGTTGAGCATGTTCAGTTTTGAAAATAGACTGGGGAGGTTCTCTTCCTTGGAGAGAAGAAGCTAACAAAAGGCAATGCCAGAAAACAATGATTTTGGCCACACTAAGTTCACTGGAGAGGCACTGTGTTCTGATTTCACTACAGATCCAAGCAATCGCAACCAGGGATGTAGTTCCATCAGGCTCTGGCTTTATTCCATTGTCTGGAAATTATTGACCAGGAGAGATCCAGGTGAAATTAGGAGGGAGAGAGAAGAGCAAGGTGTGCAGCAGCTGTGGTGATTTTCCGTGTTGGGGTGGAGCTGGGTGAGGGGTGCAGGAGATGCTGTATGGACTGCAATTAAAATTGCATCAAATAACTAATTTCAAAGTGTTAGCATCTCTCCCTCTGATTGAGATAAATACAAAGCTCAAGAGACAGACCTTCTAATCACATCATTAACATGGTGCAGAGATTTCTGTGTCACTTGGGTGGCCATGTGAATATATTCTGGGGGCTAAAATATCCTCCCACATTCCAAAGATGTGCAGATTAGGTTGATTAGCTATGCTAAATTGCCTCTTAGTGGCAGGGGGATCATCAGGATATGTGTGAAGGGTTACAAGAATAGGTCCTAGGTGGAATTGTGGTTGATGCAGACTGAATGGGTCGAATGGCCTCCTTCTGTACTGTAGGGATTTTGTGATTTTTTTTCACTTTGGACTCTCACTGTATCTGTGACAGCAAGTTGTTGTTGTAGCTAGTAGAAAATGATGGGGGTTAAATATTGCCAGACGGTCAATAGTCAATAGCTTCTGACCAGAGGTTCCAGCACCTGAAACATCATCATCACTAAGGGTATTTAGAATCATAGAATCCCTACAGTACAAAAGGAGGGCATTTGGGCCATCAATCCTGCACCGTCAACAATCCCACACTATTCCCATGATCCCACATTTTTAGCCTGCTAATCCCTCTGAAACTCAGGTCAATTTAGAATGGCCAATCCACCTAACCTGCACATTTTTGGAATGAGGCAGGAAAGCGGGGCACCCAGACGAAACCCATGCAGATGGCGGGGAGAACCTATAAAGTCCACACCAACAGTGACTCAAGCCAGGAGTTGAACCCATGTCTCGGGCCCTCTGAGGCAGCAGCTCTTACTGTTCTGCAATATTGATGCCCCAGCAATGTAATCATTTCAAAAGAAATGTAATTGTGATTCACTCCAGAAAAAATAGAAAGTAAGAGTGGATGAGATTCAACATTTAGTTGAACAATTTCAATAGCATCTCATATGCTTTTAAGGTCTCCCATATTCCACCTTATTAAATGGTCTTCCCATTTGTTCCTTCAAAAACATTCATGGAATAAATCAATGGATAGAGCAACACAATTGAGGATCTCATTAAAAACTCAATGAAACTGGTACCTTTGTTCCTAGCCTGATGTTTGATTTCTCTCTTCTCACAGTTAACTTAGTGACGATTACGATCCTCTCCCGGGGAAAGTGCGGTCTCTCCAAATGTATCACTCACTACCTGGTTGCCATGGCAGTAACTGATCTATTGGTGATTATCTTTGACTTGATATTGAGACACATTGTATTTAGTTTTGATGACTGGTTTTATTTCCGGACATCCGTCCCCCTGTGTAATATCCACGCTGTCCTGCTCTATGCAGTTACTGACTGTTCTGTCTACTTCACCGTCACTTTCACCTTTGATCGATTTGTTGCCATTTGCTGCCAGAAGCTGAAAAGTAAATACTGCAGTGAAAAAACAGCAACGGTCGTTCTGGGAACAGTGACTGTGCTGAGCTGCTTGAAGAATATTTTCTGGTATTTTATGTTCCTGCCTCAGTACAGAGTGAGGCTCAGTACTTGGTTTTGTGAAATGTCATTCCATATTCAACTGTCCCAAACCTGGGGAACAATTGAGCTCCTTCATTACATTCTAAATCCAGCAGTCCCATTTATCCTGATTTTGTTCCTCAACGGATTCACTGTCAGACACATTATAGTGAGCAGCAGAGTTCGCAAGAGGCTACGGACTCACAGCAATGAAGACAGTTCCAGAGACCCAGAGATGGAGAATCGCAGGAAATCCATAATTCTACTCTTTGTTATCTCGGGCAATTTCATCATCTTATGGGCACTGTTAATGTTATATTTTATATGGTACCGAATGTTATGTTTGGGATATCGGTCTATATTTCTCCATCCTTTGGTGCTCGACTTGGGTTTCATGTTGCAACTCTTGAGTTGCTGCACCAACACTTGCTTTTACGCTATGACCCAGACTAAATTCAGAGAGCAGTTGAAGAATATGCTGAAGTGTCCCTTTACTGTAAGTCTGAAATCAATTCATTCAGGAACAGAATTGAGTCACTGAGTGATTCCAGAAATTTTACCATGTTATTTCCCATTTCCAGCACGGTGAGAGTGGGAGGAGAGAAGGAGGGAGATTATGCAGAGAGTCATTTCCCATTATGATGATGGAAGAACATGCGACCATTCCTAATGTGATGGTGAGCTGGACATGTTGAGCAGTTGAGCAATCTGGTCAGATAGAATTTCCCATGAAAACCTGACATACTTACATTTATTGAATTTACTGGGCACTTGAAACAAGTAGATCACCAGAGAGGGCAATTGTGGGACCAACCTCACCAGAGCCCAGAATGTCCAGCCATGCTGGAAGCATTCAGTACTGTGGCTGAAGAGCAAATCAGAGGATGAGAGCTCTACTGTCATAATTCACTGCTTTCCTTCCCATCATCCACAATCGTAGTGCTGAATTTAGGAGTGTGATGGGATACTCTCCACTTGCCTGGTTGAGTGCAAGTCCAGCAGTACTCAAGCAATTCAACACCATTCAGGGAAAAGCAGTGCACTGGAGTGTTCCGAATCTGCATCGCCATTCAGTATGATTAATGGTGGATTTTGGGTTTTAACTGCTCAGACCTCCGTTCCCCCATATTCCCTGTTTCCAAGAGATGGTCGATCAGTCCAATTGATCGTCCAATGTATTTAGTAATGGAGCACCCACAGCGTTCTTGGGTAGGGAATATCAAAGATTTGCAAACCTTTAAGAAAAATAATTTCTCCTCAAGTCAATCCTAAATGAACAGCTCCCAATGTTTTATGTTCCCCAAGAGAGCAAATAATGTCTCAGCATCCACCCTATGAAGTCCCTCCTGAATCTGATGTGCTGAAATGAGATCATTGATCATTCTTTGAACTCAACAGAAAATGGACACAATTTCTTCAGCCTCTAATCATAAGACAACCCCTTCATCTGAGACACTAGTTTAATGAACCTTCACTGTTCCTCCCCCATTGGTTTAAATGTCAATACTAAAGCTTCAAAAATATTCCTGATATATTATTATCAAAACCCTGTACAACTGAAGCAAGTCTTCTTTATTCCTGTACACCAATCCTTGACAATAGAAGTCAATATTCATTCCTAATTTGCATTCGTCAGTACCTGAGGCCCCTGCCTGTTACATGTTTACATTTCCAGCTTTAAGTGATCCCAAGTCTCTTTGAAAATCAAAAGTTTCTCAATATTTGGAAGCATTGGATTTTCTATTAATAACTTCACATTTCCATAGATTATAATCTATCTTGTTCCTCAGTTGCTTAATTTGTCTACATCTCTTTGATGCCTCTGTCTGTGTCCTCCTCACTGCTTGCCTTCCCATTGGGCTTTTCATCACCAGCACATTTAGATGCGTCTCTGATGCTATAGGGAGTTTTTTCACACAGAGGGTGGTGGGGGTATGGAATGCACTGCCAAGTAAAGTGGTGGAGGCAGGTACTCTGGAGTTAGTTAAGAAATTGTTAGATGGGCACATGAACAGAATGGGTATGGAGGGGTATAGAAAACTGATTTAAAACAGGGATCATGAGCCTTGGGAGTCCCTGGGAAGTGTGTAAATAGATGATGATATTGATATACTTGTTTTTATTCTACAGGTGCTTTGGTCCACCTTGTTGTCTAACAAGGGGCATACACGCGATGGGTCATGAGAGGGCTGCTCTTGGATTTTTTAGAGAGTATTCTAGTGCTTCACGTTGTTAGTGTACGCTTGACCTGGACCATTTGATGGGCAACACGACAGCTCAATGACTATCGCTGTGCTGTGCAGATACATGGATTTGGGCCTGTCTCTGAGGGAGTTTGTGTATTCTCCCATCCTTGCGGGGGCTTTCTACGGGCGCTCCGATTTCCTCCCACATCCCAAAGATGTGCTCTTAGGCTAATTGGCATGACATATTCTCCCTAAATTGTCTCAAATTTGGTTTTTATTCCATACATCTATAAACATGGACAAGGAACATGGGTAGAGGTGGGAACATTGGGGGAGCGGCGCAGGCTCGTTGGGCTGAAGGGCCTGTTCCCCGTGCTGTTTTGTTCTTTGTTCTTTGTTCTATTAATACACATTGTAAATGGCTAAGAGCCCAGCACGAACCCTTGAGGAATACCACCAATGAAAACATGAAAGAAACATGAACGTTCTCTGCTTCCTGTCTGTCAACCAATCCTCGAGGCATGCTAATATAATACCTCCAAATCTATGCACAATCATCTTGCCTCAACCATTTCTGTGGCACTTTGTAATTGCCTTTTATAAATCAAGGTAATTTACATCTATTGATTCCCCCCATTATTCTCTTTACCACTCCATCCCTCAACATCTCCTTACTTTTGGTAAACAGGGCTATATACTAATATTGCTCTTACGATATGTTTTAGATCATTGGTTGGTTTATTCTATATTTAACCTTTACTACAAAGGACAGCACGATGACACAGCGGATAGCACTACGGCCTCACAATGCCTGGGACCAGCCTTCAATTCTGGTCTTGGGTCACTGTCTGTGTACAGTTTGCTACATTCTCCCTGTGTCTGCATGTATTCTTCCAGGTGCTCTGTTTTCTCCCTATATACCAAAGATGTGTGCTTTAGGTTGACCGGACATGTTAAATTGCCCCTTAGTTTCACAGAGACCAGTATGATAAATAAATGTGGTTGCACGGATGGGGCCTGGGTGGGATTGTTTATGGTGCAAACAGGATCGGCTGAAGGGCCTCTTCTGCACTGTATGACTCTATGATTATATTTATCAATACCCCTTTTTGGTCACCTTTCGCTGGTTTCTTAATGCTCCCAAAACTCCATTACTCGCATATTTTTGCAATGTTATAAGCATCTTCTTCCAATACAATGCCATCTCTAAAGACTGAGTCACGGACAGATCCCTCTCACTTTTTCTCATGGAGTGTACTTCTGGTAGATGGAGTGACTTGTTCCTTTCAGAGATTTCCTGCTGTTTATTTGCAGCCATATCTCTCATTCAATTTATCCAATTTACGCTATTCATTCGTATCTTTCTAACTGGAATTCGTTAGTTTCCAAATGACCATTGATTTCAATGGTGTTGCGAGGTAAATTCAGATGGCCGGTACTGTCTTTAATTAAGACAATAAAAACTCACGAGGCAGATATCTCGGCATAAAAATTGTAAGATTTATTTAACAAAAACTCAACATGAAACTGCTCAGAGTCACTAAAAGGGTTAAGCAGCCTGGGGATAGAGTGGCAGAATATCTCTGGTGGATCTAATACTTAGATCAATTATAGATCTTCGAATCAATTATTCCTGCCTTACATTACGTTAATATCCATTACACCTAATATACACACGTCAGTAATAATCTCTGACATTC
This sequence comes from Sphyrna mokarran, assembly GCA_024679065.1. Taxonomy (NCBI): domain Eukaryota; kingdom Metazoa; phylum Chordata; class Chondrichthyes; order Carcharhiniformes; family Carcharhinidae; genus Sphyrna; species Sphyrna mokarran. Next base: position 78,534,624 of record JAGIQG010000013.1, on the reverse strand, counting down.
ACCCCAGCCGTTCTAACATTCAGTATAATGATATCTCATTCAGCCACTTAATCTGGTTGCTGACTCCAAATTTGGATAAAGTCACTTCCTGGTTACCTGGTTACCTTAGATGCTTGCTACAGGGATGAAAGTGGTATATCCCACCGGATCATTGCCAACCTGCATGAACAGGTGGTCGTGCATCCGAGCACATCCTTGTCCTGAGTCCAGACAATGAATTGAGCTTGTTTCTAATGTTGCAATTTGTGTCCCTCGCAATTCTGGCAAGAATTTTGCTAACTATGGGTGTCTCTGAACTATTCGCCTTGAGCATCATCCTTTACTGTAATCTGCTTTCCACTCAAGTCAGCAATGATTCATGTATTTAAAATGTGATTAAAAAATCAATAAATATGTTGTAAAATCTTAAAGATTTGTTCAATTCTGTTACTGCATCCATGTATACATAAATTAATCATCTTATTGGCTTACTAACTTTGTTTCAAGGATCATTTAACACTTGGCAGATAATCTTCTTAGTGTCTAAACACATTGTTATGTACCTTATTAACTAATATTAACTTCCCACTTCAATCTCTCTCATAACCATTGGTTTGCCCAATGCTTGGCCAGTAAATACTTAAATCTTCAAGAGAGAGTGGAGTCTTGATTTCATAGAACATAGATCATAGAACAGTACAGCACAGTACAGGCCCTTCAGCCCTCAATGTTGTGTCAAGCTTTGTCCAAAACCAAGATCAAGCGATCCCACTCCCTATCATTCTGGTGTGCTCCATGTTCCTATCCAGTAACCGTTTGAAAGTTCCTAAAGTGTCCGACTACACACCGCAACCACTCTCTGAGTAAAGAACTTACCTCGGACAATCCTTCTATATCTCCCACCATGAACCTTATAGTGATGCCCGCTAGTCACAGCTACATCCACCCAAGGAAATAATCTCTGCACGTCCACTCTATCTATCATCATCTTATAAACCTCTATTAAGTCGTCTCTCATCTTTTTCCGCTCTAAAAAGAAAGCCTCAGCTCCCTCATAAGACCAAGCAACATCCTGGTAAATCTCTGCTGTACTCTCTCCAATGCTTCCACATCCTTCTTATGGTGAAGTGGCTAGAACTACGCACAATTTTTTCAAAAGTGGTCTCACCAAAATCCTGTATCGTTGCAGCATAACCTCAAGGCTCTAAAATGCAAATCCCTGTTAATAAACGCTAACACAGAATAATAATGCTAACTTCATCTGCCACTTTTCTGTCCAGCTATGCATCCTATCAATGTCTCTGCAGTTTACAACAGCCTTCCACCTCAAACACTACTCCACCAATCTTGGTGCCATCAGCAAATTTACTGATCCATCCTTCAGCCTTCTCTTCCACGTCATTGATAAAAATCACAAATAGCAGAGAAACCAGCTCAAGATCCCTGTGGTACACCACTGGTAACTGGTCTCCAGTCTGAAAACTTTCCATCCACCATCACCCTCTGTCTTCTACAAGACAGCCAGTTACTTATCCAATTGGCCAAATTTCCCTCTATCTCACACCTCCTTACTTTCTTCATGAGTCTACCAATGGCAACCTTATCAAAGGCCTTTCTAAAATCCATGTATACGACATCAATTGCTCTACCTTCATCTATACACTTAGTTACCTCCTCAAAAAATTCAATCAAATTTGTGAGGCAAGACTTACCATTCATGAATCCATGCTATCCCGGATTAAGCTGCATCTTTCCAAATGATCATAAATCCTATCCCTCAGGACCTCTCCATTAACTTACCAACAGCCCAGGTAAAACTGACCAGTCCATAATTACTAGGGTCATTCCTATTTCCTTTCTTGAAGAGAGGAACAACATTCTCCAGTCCTTGGCACTATCTCTGTGGACAGTGTGGACCCAAAGATCAAAGCCACATGCTCTAGAATCTCATCCCTCTCCTTCCAAAGAATACTAAGATATATCCCATGTGTCCCAAGGACTTATCCTCCCTCAGGTTTTTCAAAATTGTTAATACATCTTCTCTCAGAAAGTTTATCTCCTCCAGCCTATCAGCCTGTACCACACTCTCATCCTTAAAAATATGGCCTCTCTCCTTGGTAAACAATGAAGAAAACTATTCATTCATCACTTCTCCTAATTCTTTTTACTCCATGCACAAGTTCCCACTATTATCCTTCACCAGTTCCAACCTCACCCTGGTCATTCTTTTATTTCTCACATAAGAGTATCTGACCCAACAAGGACATCTCATGCCCTCTCCTTCTCTCCTAAGGAATTCTTTTAGTTCATTCCTTGCTACCTTGAAATCCTCAAGCGACCCAACTGAATCTTGCTTTCTTAACCTTGCTTCCTTTTCTTTCCCTCATTTGGCCATTTCCTCCCTGCCTGTCAGGGGCATACCCATCAAGGGCACGCAGTATTTGTTCCTTGAACAAGCTCCACTTTTCATTTCTCACTTTCCCTGACAGTTTCTGTTCCCATATCATGCTCCCTAATTCTTGCCTAATCACATAATTACCCCTCCCCCAATTATAAACCTTGCCCTACCATATGGCCCTATACATCTCCATTGCAATATTGAAAGACACTGAATTCTGGTCACTATCTCCAAAGTGCTCTCCCACAAACAAATCTAACACTTGGCCCAGTTCATTACCCAGTACCAAGTCCAATGTGGCCCCACCTCTTGTTGGCCTATCCACATATTGTGTTAGGAAACCCTCCTGCACACCCTGCACAAAAACTGCCCCATCCCAGCTATTCAACTTATAAAGGTTCCGATCAATATTTGGAAAGTTAAAGTCACCCATTGTTACTACCCTGTATCCATAATCTGCTTTGCAATTTTCCCCTCCACATCTCTATTACTATTTGGAGGCCTATAGAAAACTCCTAACAACGTGACCTCCTTTCCTATTTCTAACTTCAGCCCATATTACTTCAGTAGGCAGATCCCCTTTGAACTGCCTTTCAGCAGCCGTTAAACTATCCTTGATTAACAATGTTACTCCTCCTCCTCTCTTCCCACCTTCCCTACTCTTACAGAAATACCTGTATCCCAGAACTTCCAACAACCATTCCTGTCCCTGTTCTAACCATGTCTCCGCAATGGCCCTAATACTGTAGTCCCAAGTACTAATCCATGCTCCAAGTTCACCTACTTATTCCAGATGCTCCTTGCATTGAAGTAGATATTTCTTCCTTCGTAACCTGGATGTCATCACTAATAACATATCGAATGTATGTATTAATTGTGTATGAATCATAATCCCACTAATACTTAAAAATCATAAAGAAAAGGTAGTATTGTCTCACATAGGCCATCAAATACCTGTCTAGCAACACATCTTCTTATAAACCAGCGGAGCACTAAGTCATAGGGACATCTTCTTGTCCTCTTCGATTGATACCACTGCTGCTGCTGTCCTCGTCATTGACTTTGGTGTCAAAGAAGAGCAATATGTGAACATGTGCACAATTATAATGATCATTGGAATGAAAATGGAGAAAAATACTATCCCTTGCAATCAGTTCCGCAGCTCCTCAGAGAAGAAGATGTTGGTTCTTTAAGTTTCTCAAAGTCCTTCTCAACGTGTGCAGCCAAATTAATTATGCTCTCTGAAGTCTCTGGTAAGTATGTGCAACATTTTGATCCAATTAAAGCACATCTTCCATCCTTAGTTGCCAATATGAAGTCAAATGCTATCCTGTTTTGTCGCACAACTGTGTGCATGGCAACCATCTCATTACTGATCTTCAATGAGTGCCATTGAGTGTTAGGTAAGTGTGCTTCGCCCTGAAGCAATATCAAACATTGAAAGTGAGTCTGATTCTCGCTGCGGAAGGGTGGACCCAGACCAATTTGGTTGGTTATATCTACCGAGTGTGGACACTTGTTCATGCCCAAATGTCTTCCAGCACCTCTTCTATTCTCAATACACAATATATCTTGTAGTTTCCGTTCTGCTTCATTTAAAGTGAGGCTGGATGCGGGACTGGATGTATTAAAAATAAGTGAATACCTGTTCCTGTGACCTGGCCCACCTGTACAGGATCTATTTCTATAAAAGTTTACTCTATCACAAGCCCTAAGAAAACTTACTGCTGTCTCTCATGATCCCCCAAAAAAACTGAGTCAGCTGATCGCACACAATTAAATCTGCCAATGAAGGTAAAGGATGAAATGGAATTCCTCCCTCAGTGTGTATAGGGTGGGAGCACATCCAACATTTAGATATATGAGCTGTTTTAACATAGTGTATGCCATATACAGATAAGTATTAGTATGCAGTTCTTGATGGACTGTCTGTACAAAACATAATAAACTCAACAGTAAAAGAGCAGGAAAGTTTAAAAGCCTTTTGATAATTCTCAATTGATGATATTACTATTCTCTTTGTAAATCCCCTGGCACCTTGTTAATATTAAAAAAGATAAACATTCATTTAGAGAACCGTGCTGTAGAGCAGTATTTTGTACCATTTCATGTCTGAGTGCTGAGTGGATTTGAAACTGGGAGAATTTCTTTCGGGCGTGTTTTTAGCACCCCCCTCCCCCCATACATACTCTGCCCGCAAAATTTTGAGCAAGTCCGATTCACGCTGCAGAAGTCTGTGGGTGGGCTTAACTCGCCCAAAACTCTGCAGCTTCAATCAGAGCCTGCAACTGCACATGCGCAAAATGAAATAATGCTGTTCCTTTCCCACATCCCTCCCGGGCTGGATAATGTCTCCTCCGAATCCCACAGAGATTGCCCCCGATAACATTACTGACCCCCTTATCCGCCACTGCCCCACTGCTCAGACAGATCATGCACCCACCACCCCCACCATAGATCACAGGCAGAATAGCAGCACTCCCTACCCTTCCCTCCCGCCACCCTTTCCCCCACCCAGCACCCACCTGCACAAGGTCCCTCTCTCTGGCTCTGGTCGAACAGCAAAGCAGCATTGCAAGAGCAATGACCTCATCCAGGCAGCAGGGGGAGCACCGAACCCCCATCATGGAGCGGAACCCCATCTTCCCTCCAAAGCAGCCAGATCCTCCCACCCACATGCTTCCAGTCCCTGACACCCAAGCACCATCTTTCTCCTCTCCAAGAGTATCACTGGGCTTGTCCTCTGAGGGCCACATCCTCATACTTTCAGGAATCATGTCACCATTTCTTTCACGGCTCCGTCTTGTCCCCACAGGAGAGAGAACTCCCATACCTGTCGGGAGAGGGTTCAGACAGGGCCTGGTGACCCTGACCTCAGGATCCTCACCGTCTTTCAGCAGTGGGTCTGGATCTGGCCGGAGAGGATGGATGACACCCAAGCTCTCAGCCACATCGTGGTCGTGCTGGATCAAGAAGTGAGCACCTGTGAATCAATTACGAGGGGCACAGATTTAAGGTGTGAGGGAAAAGGTTTAGAGATGTATGAGGCATGTTTATTTACACCGAGGATGGTAGGTGACTGTAATTTTCCGTCAGGGAGGTCATGGAAGCAGGTAGAATAGTGAAATTTTAAGTGATTAATACATGAATGGATGGGAATAGAAGGGGATACGGACTGTGGAAGGGTAGGGGGTTACAATTCAGATGAGTACCATGGTCACTGCAGGCTCAGAGAGTCGAAGGGTGTGCAGTAATTTTCTTTGTACTTTGTCCTATGTTCGATGGAGAAATGTCAAGTAACTTTCTGGCACCCCAGATTCTTCTCTGTCCTTTGCGCTTCACCTAGTGTTACAGGAGCCAGTCCGGAACCAGCAGGACCATCTGGAATAGACCTTGCCACTGTAGGTCTGACCATCCTGAGACTGACAGCTCTAAAGACTCTTCAGGGCAAGTGTGTGATGGGACCTCTGAAACTGGCACCTTTTTGGCGTCAGCTTCCACCTACCAACTCACCATCCTAGGTACTCTCACATTGGTGGGTCCAGCTAATGGTGAGGCATCTGGGTCACTCTCTGATGACCACAACACATCTACTAATGTATATTGGGAGGAGGAGGGAATGTCTGGGGCCTCTGGCTCGGGGGTGCCTGCCGGACACAAGGGCCCAGCAAGCCCCAGGCTACATGCTGGCTTCACTTCTTCTCAGCTTTTGGAGATGCAGCAACAAAGCCAGGGAATGCAGGAGGGGCTGACAGCCACACTGGACCCACAGCAAGGCTGTTGGGAGGACTGCCAAAGCTTTCAGGTGGACCAGCTACTGCCTGTTTTGCATGGATCCCAGGCCAACACTGTTAAGGTGGTGCCTACAAAGGAAAGCGTGGGGTAGGGGATCCTCACCCATGATGGCAAGTCACAAGCGGCGGTTGAGTCACAGAAGATGCACAGCTGAGGACTTCAAAAAGCTTATTAAGATTCTGCAGACAATGGCTGAGAGTGCTTGCAGGAGGACACAGCGGAACAGTGCTGAGACGCAGCAGCCAAGCCTTTGGCTCTTCGGAATGCAGTCACAGTGGATCATGGCTGAGGGACAGCAGAGCTTGGCCCAGACTCAAACGGCACTTGCCACTGCCATTAATAGGTGGCGCCCGACTCAGGTGGCCATCACCAAGGGCTTAACCACCATGGATAGGAAGCAGGTGATCATCCAGGACTGGCAGGACTGGGTGATGCTGAAACTTCTGGAGCTCACTGCAGAAGCACCATCATCGCAAGGAGTGAGCCAGGGGATCCTCAGGATCCCCAAGGAGGAGCAAGGGCTTGAGTTCATGCCGGGGCCTTCTAGCCAAGAAATGTAGTTATGTTACACCTTCTGACTCACTCCTTCCTGACACTGGGGCATCTGAGGGGCAGCGGGACAAAGAAAGTGTCATTCAAACAGGGGGTTTTCAGATGCCTGGAATCCAGTCAAGACTCTTAAGATTCAGGCGTCCAGAGGACACTCGCCAAGCGTATCACAGGCCACAGGATGAGGTAGGCAGCTGGCCCCCTCCGTTCTGGGGAGACACAAAGATGCAGTGATAGGTCATGTAAGATTAGGAAGTTGTTGTTGCATTAAGAAGGCACAGGTGAAGGGTTGCTCTAGCTCCATAGATTTTTGAGTTCCTTAACTTCTGTTCAAAAATTTTTATGTTGAAACTTTATTACTGAGAAACATCTATTGTAAACGAGAAATATTTTTTCACCACCAACCTCGAGCTAATTTGTCTCAAGAGTTGCCTCGAATAGGAATGGGTTTACTCTCATGGTTTCTGAAAGGATGCTTCATGTTGATATCAGTTGGGGAAGCTCCTGAACGCTGCGTCATTGAGGAAATAAAGCCATTGGTTCCCTGGAACCCATGAACCATTCCCTCCTCTCCCCTACCCCAGGGCTCTGTACGGGATTTACAGATCCCTTAGTCACTACACAGACATGGTGCCAGCATACACGTGGATTTCAGGTAGGATTCAGACTCCGTTGCGCCAGGATATCATCACAATGGTGCTGAGTGAGTCTTCTTCACTTTCCCGCCTGTGAAAGAAATTCACTGATACAGCGTACCCAAGCCCATCACCATTGTGTTGCAATGTTGCAGGAGGTAGTAGTGGGAATGGAACCCAAATGCAGAAACGCTGCCCCTTCGTGAGCAAAGTGCCTGGTGATTATGGCCTCACAGAATCATAGAAATTTTACAGCGCAGAAAGAGGCCATTTGGCCCATCGAGCCGACACCAACCACAATCCCACCCAGGCCCTACCCTCTTATCCCTACGTAATTAACCACGAATCCCTTTAACCTATGCATCTCTGGACACTAAGAGGCAATTTTTAGCATGGCCCATCAACCTAACCCTCACATCTTTGGACTGTGGGAGGAAACTGGAGCACGTGGAGGAAATCCAAGCAGACATGAAGAAAACGTGCAAACTCCACACAGACAGTAGCCCAAGCCGGGAATCGAACTCAGTGTCCTTGGTGCTGTGAAGCAGCAGGGCTAACCACTGCACAACCGTGCCACCCTGTCTTTCCTCAGATGCCGGATTCTTGCTGCGAGCTCTCCCGCTGTTTTAATGTGTTGTCATTTTTAAACTGCTCAGAAACATTCAGAAATAACATCATGTGGTCAGCCATTTCATTAGTCCAACCATTCTTAAAAATTAAAACAAATTTTTAAGAGACCGGACTGATGTAGATATGTATATTTTCCATTTTGTCTTCAGTATAAATCCTTTTTCCATGTTGGCAGTGTTTTCAATATTTTTACCTACCTTTTCCTTCGCAAACCATCAAAAATCTCACCGAGGGGGCGGAGGGAGGTCAATGGTCTACTTTATTTTAATATTAAAAGTGTTTATCAAAAGGGGTTAACTGAACCTCTTTGTTCAGTGGCTGCAAGTAATGTCAGCCTCTGTAGAACTAGTTCTGTCTCTGGAGGATTTCCCGCTCTATTAATATGGGAATTCTCTCCAAGTGTTACCTGGAGTGTCAGTGGGAGCATCACCTCCATCAGTGACAGGAATCCGCAGCTCCGGAGACAGAGAGAGGACAGATCAGAATCTGAGGAGACTCAATTGGAATGTTCCAACAATGGATCAGAGTCGGAGAACAATCGATTGGAATGTTACATCAATGAGCAGGGGTCTAACCTACTGGCTTTACATGATGTCTGTGGATTCGCAATGGAACACATTGGAAAATCGGGCCCATTATGGACTGAAGATTATTCAGCACTTTTACTATCCTATCTTGGCTATTGTTGGTATCCCCTGTAAGTCTCTCTAACCAGCTCTCAATTCTTTAACCTTTTATGTCATTTAGTCTTCCATTTTTGTACTTTTATTGATGCTGCCAATCTTGTAAAAGGATCAATCCAACATGGAACATTAATAATGTTTCACTCTGCGATCAGCTGCAATCCTCCAGTATTTTCTCATACTGTTGTATAAGATGCCAGTTAGACTTCAGCTGAAATGTTGTGTAACATTCAGAGCAGTTTACTATAGGAAGGATGTGAACAAATTAGAGAGGGTGCAGAAGAGAGCTACAAGAATAGTTCCAGTGTTGAGCATGTTCAGTTTTGAAAATAGACTGGAGAGGTTCTCTTCCTTGGGGAGAAGAAGCTAACAAAAGGCAATGCCACAAAGCATTGAATTTGGCCACACTAAGTTCACTGGAGAGGCACTGTGTTCTGATTTCACTACAGATCCAAGCAGTCGCAACCAGGGATGTAGTTCCATCAGGCTCTGGCTTTATTCCATTGTCTGGAAATTATTGACCAAGAGAGATCCAGGTGAAATTAGGAGGGAGAGAGAAGAGCAAGGTGAGCAGCAGCTGTGGTGATTTTCCGTGTTGGGGTGGAGCTGGGTGAGGGGTGCAGGAGATGCTGTATGGACTACAATTAAAATTGCATCAAATAACTAATTTCAAAGTGTTAGCATCACTCCCTCTGATTGAGATAAATACAAAGCTCAAGAGACAGACCTTCTAATCACATCATTAACATGGTGCAGAGATTTCTGTGTCACTTGGGTGGCCATGTGAATATCTTCTGGGGGCTAAAATTTCCTCCCACATTTCAAAGATGCGCAGATTAGGCTGATTAGCTATGCTAAATTGCCTCTTAGTGGCAGGGGGATCATCAGGATCTGTGTGAAGGGTTAGAAGAATAGGTCCTAGGTGGAATTGTGGTTGATGCAGACTCAATGGGCTGAATGGCCTCCTTCTGTACTGTAGGGATTTTGTGATTTTTTTTCACTTTGGACTCTCACTGTATCTGTGACAGCAAGTTGTTGTTGTAGATAGTAGAAAATGACGGGGGTTAAATATTGCCAGACGGTCAATAGTTGATAGCTTCTGACCAGAGGTTCCAGCACCTGAAACATCATCATCACTAAGGGTATTTAGAATCATAGAATCCCTACAGTACAAAAGGAGGCCATTTGGGCCATCAATCCTGCACCGTCAACAATCCCACACTATTCCCATGATCCCACATTTTTAGCCTGCTAATCCCTCTGAAACTCAGGTCAATTTAGCATGGCCAATCCACCTAACCTGCACATCTTTGGAATCAGGCAGGAAAGCGGGGCACCCAGACGAAACCCATGCAGATGGCGGGGAGAATCTATAAAGTCCACACCAACAGTGACTCAAGCCAGGAGTTGAACCCATGTCTCGGGCCCTCTGAGGCAGCAGCTCTTACTGTTCTGCAATATTGATGCCCCAGCAATGTAATCATTTCAAAAGAAATGTAATTGTGATTCACTCCAGAAAAAATAGAAAGCAAGAGTGGATGAGATTCAACATTTAGTTGGACAATTTCAATAGCATCTCATATGCTTTTAAGGTCTCCCATATTGCACCTTATTAAATCGTCTTCCCATTTGTTCCTTCAAAAACATTCATGGAATAAATCAATGGATAGAGCAACACAATTGAGGATATCAGTAAAAACTCAATGAAACTGGTATCTTTGTTCCCAGCCTGATGTTTGATTTTTCTCTTCTCACAGTTAACTTAGTGACGATTACGATCCTCTCCCGGGGAAAGTGCGGTCTCTCCAAATGTATCACTCACTACCTGGTTGCCATGGCAGTAACTGACCTATTGGTGATTATCTTTGACTTGATATTGAGACACATTGTATTTAGTTTTGATGACTGGTTTTATTTCCGGACATCCGTCCCCCTGTGTAATATCCACGCTGTCCTGCTCCATGCAGTTACTGACTGTTCTGTCTACTTCACTGTCACTTTCACCTTTGATCGATTTGTTGCCATTTGCTGCCAGAAGCTGAAAAGTAAATACTGCAGTGAAAAAACAGCAACTGTGGTTCTGGGAACAGTGACTGTGCTGAGCTGTTTAAAGAATATTTTCTGGTATTTTATGTTCCTGCCTCAGTACAGAGTGAGGCTCAGTACTTGGTTTTGTGAAATGTCACTCCGTGTTCAAGTATCCCAAACCTGGGGAACGATTGAGCTCCTTCATTACATTCTAAATCCAGCAGTCCCATTTATCCTGATTTTGTTCCTCAACGGTTTCACTGTCAGACACATTATAGTGAGCAGCAGAGTTCGCAAGAGGCTACGGACTCACAGCAATGAAGACAGTTCCAGAGACCCAGAGATGGAGAATCGCAGGAAATCCATAATTCTACTCTTTGTTATCTCGGGAAATTTCATCATCTTATGGGCACTGTTAATGTTATATATTATATGGTACCGAATGTTAAGTTTGGGACATCAGTCTATATTTCTCCATCCTTTGGTGCTCGACTTGGGATTTATGTTGCAACTCTTGAGTTGCTGTACCAACACTTGCATTTACGCTGTGACCCAGGCTAAGTTCAGAGAGCAGTTGAAGAATATGCTGAAGTGTCCCTTTACTGTAACTCTGAAATCAATTCATTCAGGAACAGAATTGAGTCACTGAATGATTCCAGAAATTTTACCATGTTATTTCCATTTCCAGCACAGTGAGGGTGGGAGGAAAGAAGGAGGGAGATTATGCAGAGAGTCATTTCCCATTATGATGATGGAAGAACATGCGACCATTCCTAATGGGATGGTGAGCTGGACATGTTGAGCAGTTGAGCAATCTGGTCATATAGAATTTCCCATGAAAACCTGGCATACTTACATTTATTGAATTTACTGGGCACTTGAAACAAGTAGATCACCAGAGAGGGCAATTGTGGGACCAACCTCACCAGAGCCCAGAATGTCCAGCCATGCTGGAAACATTCAGTACTGTGGCTGAAGAGCAAATCAGAGGATGAGAGCTCTACTGTCATAAATCACTGCTTTCCTTCCCATCATCCACAATCGTAGTGCTGAATTTAGGAGTGTGATGGGATACTCTCCACTTGCCTGGTTGAGTGCAAGTCCAGCAGTACTCAAGCAATTCAACACCATTCAGGGAAAAGCAGTGCACTGGAGTGTTGCGAATCTGCATCGCCATTCAGTATGATTAATGGTGGATTTTGGGTTTTAACTGCACAGACCTCCGTTCCCCCATATTCCCTGTTTCCAAGAGATGGTCGATCAGTCCAATTGATCCTCCAATGTATTTAATAATGGAGCACCCACAGCCTTCTTGGGTAGGGAATATCAAAGATTTGCAAACCTTTAAGAAAAATAATTTCTCCTCAAGTCAATCCTAAATGACCTGCTCCCAATGTTTTATGTTCCCCAAGAGAGCAAATAATATCTCAGCATCCCCCCAATGAAGTCCCTCCTGAATCTGATGTGCTTAAATGAGATCATTGATCATTCTTTGAACTCAACAGAAAATGGACACAATTTCTTCAGCCTCTAATCATAAGACAACCCCTTCATCTGAGACATTAGTTTAATGAACCTTCACTGTTCCTCCCCCATTGGTTTAAATGTCAATACTAAAGCTTCAAAAATATTCCTGATATATTATGATCAAAACCCTGTACAACTGAAGCAAGTCTTCTTTATTCCTGTACACCAATCCTTGACAATAGAAGTCAATATTCATTCCTAATTTGCATTCGTCATTACCTGAGGCCCCTGCGTGTTACATGTTTACATTTCCAGCTTTAAGTGATCCCAAGTCTCTTTGAAAATCAAAAGCTTCTCAATATTTGGAAGCATTGGATTTTCTATTAATAACTTCACATTTCCATAGATTATAATCTATCTTGTTCCCCAGTTGCTTAATTTGTCTATATCTCTTTGATGCCTCTCTCTGTGCCCTCCTCACTGCTTGCCTTCCCATTGGGCTTTTCATCACCAGCACATTTAGATGCATCTCTGATGCTAGAGGGAGTTTTTTCACACAGAGGGTGGTGGGGGTATGGAATGCACTGCCAAGTAAAGTGGTGGAGGCAGGTACTCTGGAGTTAGTTAAGAAATTCTTAGATGGGCACATGATCAGAATGGGTATGGAGGGGTATAGAAAACTGATTTAAAACAGGGATCATGAGCCTTGGGAGTCCCTGGGAGGTGTGTAAATAGATGATGATATTGATGTACTTGTTTTTATCCTACAGGTGCTTTGGTCCACCTTGTTCTCTAACGAGGGGCATACACGCGATGGGTCATGAGAGGGCTGCTCTTGCATCTTTTTCGAGAGTGTCCTAGTCCTTCACGTCATTAGTGTACGCTTGACCTGGACCATTTGATGGGCAACACGACAGCTCAGTGACTATCGCTGTGCTGTGCAGATACATGGAATTGGGCCTGTCTCTGAGGGAGTTTGTGTATTCTCCCGTCCTTGCGTGGGCTTTCTACGGGCGCTCCAGTTTCCTCCCACATCCCAAAGATGTGGTCTTAGGCTAATTGGCATGACATATTCTCCCTAAATTGTCTCAAATTTGGTTTTTAATCCATAGATCTATAAACAAGGACAAGGAACACGGGTAGAGGTGGGAACATCGGGGAAGCGGCGCAGGCTCGTTGGGCTGAAGGGCCTGTTCCCCGTGCTGTTTTGTTCTTTGTTCTTTGTTCTATTAACACACATTGTAAATGGCGAAGAGACCAGCACGAACCTTTGAGGAATACTACCAATGACAACATGAAAGAAACATGAATGTTCTCTGCTTCCTGTCTGTCAACCAATCCTGCATGCATGCGAATATAATACCTCCAAATCTATGCACAATCATCTTGCCTCTTAACCATTTCTGTGGCACTTTGTAATTGCCTTTTATAAATCAAGGTAATTTACATCTATTGATTCCCCCCATTATTCCCATTACCACTTCATCCCTCAACATCTCCTATTACTTTTGGTAAACAGGGCTATATACTAATACTGCTCTTGCGACCTCTTTTAGATCCTTGGTTGGTTTATTCTATATTTAACCTTTACCACTAAGGACGGCACGATGGCACAGTGGATAGCACTACTGCCTCACAATGCCTGGGACCAGCCTTCAATTCTGGTCTTGGGTCACTGTCTGTGTACAGTTTGCCACATTCTCACTGTGTCTGCATGTATCCTTCCAGGTGCTCTGTTTTCTCCCTATATACCAAAGATGTGTGCTTTAGGTTGACCGGGCATGTTAAATTGCCCCTTAGTTTCACAGAGACCAGTATGATAAATAAATGTGCTTACAGGGATGGGGCCTGGGTGGGATTGTTTTTGGTGCAGACAGGATGGGCTGAAGGGCCTCTTCTGCACTGTATGACTCTATGATTATATTTATCAATACTCCTTTTTGGTCACCTTTCGCTGGTTTCTAAGTGCTCCCAATACTCCCTTACTCTCATATTTTTGCAATGTTATAAGCATGTTCTTCCAATATAATGCCATCTCTAAAGAGTGAGTCACGGATGGATCCCTCTCACTTTTTCTCATGGGGTGTACTTCTGGTAGATGGAGTGACTTGTTCCTTTCAGAGATTTCCTGCTGTTTATTTGCAGCCATATCTCTCAGTAAATTTATCCAATTTACGCTATTCATTCGTATCGATGTAACTGTCTTTGTTTAGGTTGGAAATAGTTCTTTCTAACTGGAATTCGTTAGTTTCCAAACGACCATTGATTTCAATGGTGTTGTGGGGTAAATTCAGATGGCCGGTACTGTCTTTAATTAAGACAATAAAAAACCCATGCGGCAGATATCTCTGTATAAAAATTGTAGTATTTATTTTACAAAAACTCAACATGCAACTGCTCAGTGGTCACCAAAAGGGTTAAGCAGCCCTGGGATAGAGTGGCAGAATCTCTCTGGTGAATCTAATGTTTAGATCAATGATAGATCTTCTAATCAATTATTCCTGCCTTACATTACGTTAATATCAATTACACCTAATAGACACACATCAGTAATAATCTCTGGCATTCACCCCAACCGTTCTAACATCCAGTATAATGATATCTCATTCAGCCACTTAATCTGGTTGCTGACTCCAAATTTGGTTAAAGTCACTTCCTAGTTGCCTGGCTACCTTAGATGCTTGTAACAGGGGTGAAAGTGGTTTATCTCACCAGATCATTGCCAAGCTGCATGAACAGGTGGTCGTGCATCCGGGCACATCCTTGTCCTGAGTCCAGACAATGCATTGAGCCTGTTTATAATGTTTCAATTTGTGTCCCTCGCAATTCTGGCAAGAATTTTGCTAACTATGGGGGTCTCTTCGCCTTTAGCATCATCTTTTACTGTAATCTGCATTCCACTCAAGTCAGCAATGATTCATGTATTTGAAATGTGTTTAAAAACTCAATAAATATGTTTTAAAATCTTAAAGATTTGTTCAATTCTGTTACTGCATCCATGTAGACATAAATTATTCATCTTATTGGCTTACTAACTTTGTTTCAAGGACCATTTAACACTTGGCTGATAATCTTCTTAGTGTCTAAACATACTGTTATGTAACTTATTAACTAATTAGGAACTTCCCACTTCAATCTCTTTCCTAGCCATTGGTTTGCCCAATGCTAGGACAGTAAATACTTAAATCCATAAGAGTGAGTGGAGTCTCGATTTCATAGAACATAAATCATAGGACAGTACAGCACAGTACAGGCCCTTCAGTCCTCAATGTTGTGCCAAGCTTTGTCCAAAAATAAGATCAAGCTATCCCACCCCCTATCATTCTGTTGTGCTCCATGTGCCTATCCAATAACCGTTTGAAAGTTCCTAAAGTGTCCGACTCCACACCGCAACCACTCTCTGAGTAAAGAACTTACTTCGGACATCCCTTCTATATCCCCCACCATGAACCTTATACTGATGCCCCCTAGTCACAGCTACATCCACCCAAGGAAATAATCTCTGCACGTCCACTCTATCTATCATCATCTTATAAATCTCTATTAAGTCGTCTCTCATCTTCCTCCGCTCTAAAAAGAAAGCCCCAGCTCCTTCATAAGACCTATCTTCCAAACCAGGCAACATCCTGGTAAATCTCTGCTGCACTTTCTCCAATGCTTCCACATTCTTCTTATGGTGAAGTGGCGAGAACTACCGAGGTAAAACAGACCCGTCCATAATTACCAGGGTCATTCGTATTTCCTTTCTTGAAGAGAGGAACATTCTCCAGTCCTCTGGACGGTGAGGACCCAAAGATCAAAGCCAAATGCTCTACAATCTCATCCCTTTCCTTCCAAAGAGTCCTAAGATATATCCCATGTGTCCCAAGGACTTATCCTCCCTCCCCCGACTGGTATGGGAGTTCTCTCTCCTGTGGGGACAAGACTTATCCTCCCTCAGGTTTTTCAAAATTGTCAATACATCTTCTCTCAGAAAGTGTATCTCCTCCAGCCTATCAGCCTGTACCACACTCTCATCCTTAAAAATATGGCCTCTCTCCTTGGTAACCACTGAAGAAAACTGTTCATTCATCACTTTTGCTAATTCTTTTTACTCCATGCACAAGTTCCCACTATTATCCTTGACCAGTTCTAACCTCACTCTGGTCATTCTTTTATTTCTCACATAAGAGTATCTGACCCAACAAGGACATCTCATGCCCTCTCCTTGCTGTCCTAAGGAATTCTTTTAGTTCATTCCTTGCTGCCTTGAAATCCTCAAGCGACCCAACCGAATCTTGCTTTCTTAACCTTGCATCCTTCTCTTTCCCTCATTTGGACATTTCCTCCCTGCCTGTCAGGGGCATACCCATCAAGGGCACGCAGTATTTGTTCCTTGAGCAAGCTCCACTTCTTATTTCTCACTTTCCCTGACAGTTTCTGTTCCCATATCATGCTCCCTAATTCTTGCCTAATCACATAATTACCCCTCCCCCAATTATAAACCTTGCACTACCATATGGCCCTATGCCTCTCCATTGCAATATTGAAAGACACTGAATTCTGGTCACTATCTCCAAAGTGCTCTACCACAAACAAATCTAACACTTGGCCCAGTTCATTACACAATACCAAGTCCAATGTGGCCCCACCTCTTGGTGGCCTATCTACATATTGTGTTAGGAAACCATCCTGCACACCCTGCACAAAAACTGCCCCATCCCAGCTATTCAACTTATAAATGTTCCGATCAATATTTGGAAAGTTAAAGTCACCCATGATAACTACCCTGTTAACTCCAGAACTATCCATAACCTGCTTTGCAATTTTCTCCTCCACAGCTCGATTACTATTTGGAGGCCTATAGAAAACTCCTAACAACGTGACCTCCTTTCCTATTTCTAACATCAGCCCATATTACTCCAGTAGGCAGATCCCCTTTGAACTGCCTTTCAGCAGCCATTAAACTATCCTCGATTAACAATGCTACTCCTCAACTTCTCTTACCACCTTCCCTACTCTTACAGAAATACCTGTATCCCAGAACTTCCAACAACCATTCCTGTCCCTGTTCTAACCATGTCTCCGTAATGGCCCTAATACTGTAGCCCCAAGTACCAATCCATGTTCCAAGTTCACCTACTTATTCCAGATGCTCCTTGCATTGAAGTAGATATTTCTTCCGTCGTAACCTGGATGTGATCACTAATAACATATCGAATGTATGTAATTGTGTATAAATCATAATCTCAGTAACACTTAAAAATCATAAAGAAAAGGTAATATTATCTCACATATGCCATCAAACATCTGTCTAGCAACACATCTTCTTACAAACCAGCGGAGCACTAAGTCATAGAGACATCTTCTTGTCCTCTTCGATTGATACCACTGCTGCTGCTGTACTCGTCATTGACTTTGGTGTCAAAGAAGAGCAATATATGAACATGTGCACAATTATAATGATCATTGGAATGAAAATGGAGAAAAATACTATCCCTTGCAATCAGTTCCACAGCTCCTCAGAGAAGAACATGTTGGTTCTTTAAGTTTCTCAAAGTATTTCTCAACGTGTGCAGCCAAATTAATTATGCTCTCTGAAGTCTCTGGTAAATATGTGCAACATTTTGATCCAATTAAAGCACATCTTCCATCCTTAGTTGCCAATATGAAGTCAAATGCTATCCTGTTTTGTCACACAACTGTGTGCATGGCAACCACCTCATTACTGATCTTCAATGAGTGCCATTGAGTGTGAGGTAAGTGTGCTTCGCCCTGAAGCAATATCAAACATTGAAAGTGAGTCTGATTCTCGCTGCGGAAGGGTGGACCCAGACCAATTTGGTTGGTTATATCTACCGAGTGTTGACACTTGTTCATGCCCAAATGTCTTCCAGTACCTCTTCTATTCTCAATACACAATATATCTTGTAGTTTCCGGTCTGCTTCATTTAAAGTGAGGCTGGATGTGGGACTGGATGTATTAATAATAAGTGAATACCTGTTCCTGTGACCTGGCCCACTTGTACAGATCTATTTCTATAAAAGTTTACTCTATCACAAGCCCTAAGAAAACTTACTGCTGTCTCTCATGATCCCCCAAAAAAACTGAGTCAGCTGATCCCACACAATTAAATCTGCCAATGAAGGTAAAGGATGAAATGGAATTCCTCCCTCAGTGTGTATAGGGTGCGAGCACATCCAACATTTAGATATATGAGCTGTTTTAACATAGTGTATTCATATACAGATAAGTAATAGTATGCAGTTCTGAATGGACTGTCTGTACAAAAATAACAAACTCAAGAGTAAAAGAGCAGGAAAGTTTAAAAGCCTTTTGATATTTCTCAATTAATGCTATTACTATTCTCTTTGTAAATCCCCTGGCACCTTGTTAATATTAAAAAAAGATGAACATTCATTTGGAGAACCGCGCTGCAGAGCAGTATTTTACCATTTCATGTCTGAATACTGAGTGGATTCGAAACTGGGAGGATTTGTTTTGGGCGTGATTTTAGCACCCCCCTCCCCCCATACATACTCTGCCCGCAAAATTTTGAGCAAGTCCGATTCACGCTGCAGAAGTCCGTGGGTGGGGCTTAACTTGCCCAAAACCCTGCAGCTTCAATCAAAGCCTGCAACTGCACATGCGCAAAATGAAATCGTGCTTTTCCTCTCACACATCCCTCCCGGGCTGGATAATGCCTCCTCCGAACCCCACAGAGATTGCCCCTGATAACATTACTGACCCCCATATCCCCCACTGCCCCACTGCTCAGACAGATCATGCATCCCCCCCATCCCCACCATAGATCACAGGCAGAACGGCAGCATTCCCTACCCTTCCCTCCCGCCACCCTCTCCCCCACCCAGCACCCACCTGCACAAGGTCTCCCTCTCCCCCTGACTTCAATGGCTATCTGACACCTCCCTATCTCTCTCCTGCACCCAACCATCACAGAAACACACATTCATCCCCCATCCCATCTCCATCAGCACACTGCATGTGCGCATTTGCCTTTCCCTCTACGTTAACAAGCAAACTGCATTTAACTTGCTGGAATTCTCTCTCCAACTGCCTGCAGGTGATCTGCTCTAATGAGAGGCAGCTCCATTCAAACCCCAAGGATGGACAAGCAGTGCAGGAAAAAGTAGAAAGCCAGGGCCCAGATTCAGTAACCATGACCTCAGCAGGTTACTGAATGTTGCAACATGGAACCCCCTTTCCCCTCGGCAGGATGCAGACCCAGGGGAGGTGGTTGCCTGGGAGGCAGTAGCTGCCTCAGACAGTGCCGTGGCTCTGGTCTCCAGAACAGCAAAGCAGCATTGCAAGAGCAATGACCTCATCCAGGCAGCAGGGGGAGCGCCGAACCCTGATCTCGCATCTTCCCACCAAAGCAGCCAGATCCTCCCACCCACATGCTTCCAATCCCTGACACCCAAGCACCATCTTCCTCCTCTCCAAGAGTATCACTGGGTTTGTCCTCTGAGGGCCACAGCCACATACTTTCAGGAATCATGTCACCATTTTTTTCATGGCTCCGTCTTGTCCCCACAGGAGAGAGAACTCCCATACCTATCGGGAGAGGGTTCAGACAGGACCTGGTGACCCTGACCTCAGGATCCTCACCGTCTTTCAGCAGCGGGTTGGGATCCGGCCGCAGAGGATGGATGATACCCAAGCTCTCAGCCACATCGTGGTCGTGCTGGATCGAGAAGTGAGCACCTGTGAATCAATTACTAGGGGCACAGGTTTAAGGTGTGAGGGAAAAGGTTTAGAGATGTATGAGGCATGTTTATTTACACCGAGGATGGTAGGTGACTGTAATTTTCTATCAGGGAGGTCATGGAAGCAGGTACAATAGTGAAATTTTAAGAGACGAATACATGAATGGATGGGGATAGAAGGGGATACGGACTGTGGAAAGGTAGTGGGTTACAATTCAGATGAGCACCATGGTCACTGCAGGCTCAGAGGGTCGAAGGGTGTGCAGTACTTTTCTTTGTACTTTGTCCTATGTTCAATGGAGAAATGTCAAGTAACTTTCTGGCACCCCAGATTCTACTCTGTCCTTTGCGCTTCACCTTGTGTCCTGTGTTGCAGGAGCCAGTTTGGAACCTGCAGGACCATCTGGAATCGAGCTTGCCACTGCAGCTCCTGACCATCCTGAGACTGACAGCTCTAAAGAGTCTTCATGGAAAGCGTGTGAAGGGACCTCTGAAACTGGCACCTTTTTGGCATCAGCTTCCACCTCCCAACTCACCATCCAAGGTACTCTCACATTGGTGGGTCCAGCTAATGGTGAGGCATCTGGGTCACTCTCTGATGAGCACGACACATCTACTAATGTATATTGGGAGGAGGAGGGAATGTCTGGGGCCTCTGGCTCGGGGGGGCCTGCCGGAGACAAGGTCCCAGCAAGCCCCAGGCTACATGCTGGGCTCTGGCATCACTTCTTCTCAGCTTTTGGAGATGCAGCAACAAAGCCAGGGAGTGCAGGAGGGGCTGACAGCCACACTGGACCCACAGCAAAGCTGTTGGGAGGACTCCCAAAGCTTTCAGGTGGACCAGCTACTGCCTGCTTTGCATGGTTCCCAGGCCAACACTGTTAAGGTGGTGCCTACGATGGAAAGCCTGGGATAGGAGATCCTCACCCATGATGGTAAGTCACAAGCAACGGTTGAGTCACAGAAGATGCATAGCTGAGGACTTCAAGAAGATTATTAAGATTCTGCAGACCATGGCTGAGAGTGCTTGCAGGAGGACGCAGTGGAACAGCGCTGAGACGCAGCAGCCAAGCCTGCCGCTCTTGAGAGTGCTGTCACAGTGGATCATGGCTGAGGGACAGCAGAGCTTGGCCAAGACTCAAATGGCACTTGCCACTGCCATTAATAGGTGGGGCCCGACTCAGGTGGCCATCGCCAAGGGCTTAACCACCATCGATAGGAAGCAGGTGGTCATCCAGGACTGGCAGGACCGGGTGATGCTGGAGCTTCTGGAGCTCACTGCAGAAGCACCAACATCGCATGGAGTGAGCGAGGGATCCTCAGGAACCCCAAGGAGGAGCAGGGTTCGAGTTCATGCTGGGCCCTTCCAGCCAAGAAATGTAGTTATGTTACACCTTCTGACTCACTCCTTCCTGACACTGGGGCATCTGACGGGCAGCAGGACAAAGAAAGTGTCATTCAAACAGGCGGTTTTCAGATGCCTGGAATCCATTCAAGACTCTTAATATTCAGGCGTCCAAAGGACACTCGCCAAGCGTATCACAGGCCACAGGGTGAGGTGGGCAGCTGGCCCCTTCCGTTCTGGGGAGACACAAAGATGCAGTGATAGGTCATGTGAGATTGGGAAGTTGTTGTTGCATTAAGAAGGCACAGGTGAAGGGTTGCTCTAGCTCCATAGATTTTTGAGTTCCTTAAATTCTGTTCACAATTTTTTATGCTGAAACTTTATTATTGAGACACATCTATTGTAAACGAGAAATATTTTTTCACCACCAAACTCGAGCTAATTTGTCTCAAGAGTTGCCTCGAACAGGAATGGGTTTACTCTGATGGTTTCTGAAGGGATGCTTCATGTTGATATCAGTTGGGGAAGCTCCTCAATGCTGTGTCATTGAGAAAATAAAGCCATTCGTTCCCTGCAACCCATGAACCATTCCCTCCTCTCCCCTACCCCAGGGCTCTGTACGGGATTTACAGATCCCTTAGTCAATACACAGGCTGGGTGCCAGCATACACATGGAGTTCAGGTCGGATTCAGACTCAGTTGCACCAGGATATCATCACAATGGTGCTTAGTGAGTCTTCATCACTTTCCTGCCTGTGAAAGAAATTCACTGATACAGCGTGCCCAAGCCCATCACCCTTGTGTTGCAATGTTGCAGGAGATAGTAGAGGGAATGGAACCCAAATGCAGAAACGCCGGCCCCTCGTGAGCCAAGTGCCTGGTGATTATGGCCTCACAGAATCATTGACATTTTACAGCGCAGAAAGAGGCCATTTGGCCCATCGAGCGTACACCAACCACAATTCCACCCAGGCCCTACCCCCTTATTTACCCACGAATCCCTTTAACCTATGCACCTCTGGACACGAAGAGGCAGTTTTTAGCATGGCCCATCAACCTAACCCTCACATCTTTGGACTGTGGGAGGAAACTGGAGCACGCGGTGGAAACCCGTGCAGACATGAGGAAAATGTGCAAACTCCACACAGACAGTGACCCAACACGGGAATCGAACTCTGGGTCCTTGGTGCTGTGAAGCAGCAGGGCTAACCACTGCGCAACCGTGCCACCCTCTCTTTCCTCAGATGCTTGATTCTTGCTGCTTGCTCTCCCGCTGGTTTAATGTGTTGTCATTTTTAAACTGCTCAGAAACATTCAGAAATAACATCATGTGGTCAGCCATTTCATTAGTCCAACCATTCTTAAAAATTAAAACAAATTTTAAAGAGACCGGACTGATGCAGATATGTATTTTTTTGCATTTTGTCTTCAGTATAAATCCTTTTTCCATGTTGGCAGTGTTTTCAATATTTTTACCGAGCTTTTCCTTCGCAAACCATCAAATATCTCACCGAGGGGGCGGAGGGAGGTCAATGGTCTACTTTATTTTAATATGAAAAGTGTTTCTCAAAAGGGATTAACTGAACCTCTTTGTTCAGTGGCTGTAATTAATGTCAGCCTCTGTAGAACGAGTTCTGTCTCTGGAGGTTTTCCCGCTCTATTAATATGGGAATTCTCTCCATGTGTTATCCAGAGTGTCAGTGGCAGCATCACCTCCATCATTGACAGGAATCCACAGCTCTGGAGAGAGGGAGAGGACAGATCAGAATCTGAGGAGACTCAATTGGAATATTCCAACAATGGATCAGAGTCGGAGAACAATCGATTGGAATGTTACGTCAATGAGCAGGGATCTATCCTACTGGCTTTATATGATCTCTGTGCAATCGCAATGGAACACATTGGAAAATCGGATCCGTCATGGATTGAAGATTATTCAGCACTTTTACTATCCTATCTTGGCTATTGTTGGTATCCCCCGTAAGTCTCTCTAACCAGCTGTCAATTCTTTAACCATTTATGTCATTTAGTCTTCCATTTTTGTGCTTTTGTTGATCCTGCCAATCTTGTGAAAGGATCAATGCAACATGGAACATTAACTCTGTTTCACTCTGCAGATCTGCTGCAATCCTTCAGTATTTTCTGATGCTATTGTATAAGATGCCAGTTGGACATCAGCTGAAATGTTGTGTAACATTCAGACCACTCTACTATAGGAAGAATGTGAACAAATTAGAGAGGGTGCAGAAGAGAGTTACAAGAACGGTTCCAGTGTTGAGCATGTTCAGTTTTGAAAATAGACTGGAGAGGTTCTCTTCCTTGGAGAGAAGAAGCGAACAAAAGGCAATGCCACAACCCAATGAATTTGGCGACACTAAGTTCATTGGAGAGGCACTGTGTTCTGATTTCACTACAGATCGAAGCAGTCGCAAAAAGGGATGTAGTTCCATCAGGCTCTGGCTTTATTCCATTGTCTGGGAATTATTGCCCAGGAGAGATCCAGGTGAAATTAGGAGGGAGAGAGAAGAGCAAGGTGTGCAGCAGCTGCGGTGATTTTCCGTGTGGGGGTGGAGCTGGGTGAGGGGTGGAGGAGATGCTGTATGGACTACAATTAAAATTGCATGAAATAACTAATTTCAAAGTGTTAGCATCTCTCCCTCTGATTGAGATAAATACAAAGCTCAAGAGACAGACCTTCCCATCACATTATTAACATGGTGCAGAGATTTCTGTGTCACTTGGGTGGCCATGTGAAGATCTTCTGGGGGCTAAAATTTCATCCCACAGTCCAAAGATGTGCGGATTAGGTTGATTAGCTGTGGTAAATTGCCTCTTAGTGTCAGGAGGATCATCAGGATATGTGTGAAGGGTTACAAGAATAGGTCCTAGATGGAATTGTGGTTGATGCAGACTCAATGGGCTGAATGGCCTACTTCTGTACTGTAGAGATTCTGTGATTTTTTTTCACTTTGGACTCTCACTGTATCTGTGACAGCAAGTTGTTGTTGTAGGGGGTTAAATATTGTCAGACGGTCAATAGTCAATAGCTTCTGACCAGAGGTTCCAGCACCTGAAACATCATCATCACTAGGGGTATTTAGAATCATAGAATCCCTACAGTACAAAAGAAGGCCATTTGGGCCATCAGTCCTGCACCGTCAACAATCCCACACTATTCCCATGATCCCACATTTTTAGACTGCTAAAACTCAGGTCAATTTAGCATGGCCAATCCACCTAACCTGCGCATCTTTGGAATGAGGCAGGAAAGCGGGGCACCCAGACGAAACCCATGCAGCTAGGGGGAGAGTGTACACACCGATAGTGACTCAAGCCAGGAGTTGAACCCATGTCTCTGGCCCTCTGAGGCAGCAGTTCTTACTACTGTGCAATATTGATGCCCGAGCAATGTAATCATTTCAAAAGAAATGTAATTCTGTTTCACTCCAGAAACAATAGAAAGTAAGAGTGGAAGAGAGTCAACATTCAGTTGAACAATTTCAATAGCATCACATCTGCATTTAAGGTCTCCCATATTCCACCTTATTAAATGGTCTTCCCATTTGTTCCTTCAAAAACATTCATGGAATAAATCAATGGATAGAGCAACACAATTGAGGATCTCAGTGAAAACTCAATGAAACTGGTACTTTTGATCCCAGCCTGATGTTTGATTTTCCTCTTCTCACAGTTAACTTAGTGACGATTACGATCCTCTCCCGGGGAAAGTGCGGTCTCTCCAAATGTATCACTCACTACCTGGTTGCCATGGCAGTAACTGACCTATTGGTGATTATTTTTGACTTGATATTGAGACACATTGTATTTAGTTTTGATGACCGGTTCTATTTCCGGAAATCCGTCCCCCTGTGTAATATCCACGCCGTCCTGCTCTATGCAGTTACTGACTGTTCTGTCTATTTCACCGTCACCTTCACCTTTGATCGATTTGTTGCCATTTGTTGCCAGAAGCTGAAAAGTAAATACTGCAGTGAAAAAACAGCAACTGTGGTTCTGGGAACAGTGACTGTGCTGAGCTGCTTAAAGAATATTTTCTGGTATTTTATGTTCCTGCCTCAGTACAGGGTGAGGCTCAGTACTTGGTTTTGTGAAATGTCATTCCGTGTTCAAGTATCCCAAACCTGGGGAACAATTGAGTTCCTCCATTACATTCTAAATCCAGCAGTCCCATTTATCCTGATTTTGTTCCTCAGTGGATTCACTGTCAGACACATTATAGTGAGCAGCAGAGTTCGCAAAAGACTATGGACTCACAGCAATGAAGACAGTTCCAGAGACCCAGAGATGGAGAATCGCAGGAAATCCATAATTCTACTCTTTGGTATCTCGGGCAATTTCATCATCTTATGGGCACTGTTAATGTTATATTTTATATGGTACCGAATGTTAAGTTTGGGATATCAATCTATATTTCTCCATCCTTTGGTGCTCGTCTTGGGTTTCATGTTGCAACTCTTGAGTTGCTGCACGAACACTTGCATTTACGCTGTGACCCAGACAAAGTTCAGAGAGCAGTTGAAGAATATGCTGAAGTGTCCCTTTACTGTAACTCTGAAATCAATTCATTGAGGAACAGAATTGAGTCACTCAATGATTCCAGAAATTTTACCATGTTATTTCACATTTCCAGCACGGGGGGTGGGAGGAGAGAAGGAGGGAGATTATGCAGAGAGTCATTTCCCATTATGATGATGGAAGAACATGTGAGTATTCGTAATGGGATGGTGAGCTGGACATGTTGAGCAATCTGGTCAGATAGAATTTCCCATGAAAACCTGACATGCTTATAGTTATTGAATTTACTGGGCACTTGAAACAAGGAGATCACCAGAGAGGGCAACTGTGGGACCAACCTCACCAGAGCCCAGAATGTCCAGCCATACTGGAAGCATTCAGTACTGTGGCTGAAGAGCAAATCAGAGGATGAGAGCTCTACTGTCATAATTCACTGCTTTCCTTCCCATCATCCACAATCCTAGTGCTGAATTTAGGAGTGTGATGGGATACTCTCCACTTGCCTGGTTGAGTGCAAGTCCAGCAGTACTCAAGCAATTCAACACCATTCAGGGAAAAGCAGTGCACTGGAGTGTTCCGAATCTGCATCGCCATTCAGTATAATTAATGGTGGATTTTGGGTTTTAACTGCACAGACCTCCCTTCCCCTATATTCCCTGTTTCCAAGAGATGGTAGATCAGTCCAATTGATCCTTCAATGTATTTAATAATGGAGCACCCACTGCCTTCTGGGGTAGAGAATATCAAAGATTTGCAATCCTTTCAGAAAAATAATTTCTCCACAAGTCAATCCTAAATGACCAGCTCCCAATGTTTTATGTTCCCGAGACAGCAAATAATCTCTCAGCATCCACCCTATGAACTCCTTCCTGAATTTGATGTGTTTAAATGAGATCATTGATCATTCTTTGAACTCAATAGAAAATGGACACAATTTCTTCAGCATCTGAAGAAGACAACCCCTTCATCTGAGACACTAGTTTAATGGACCTTCACTGTTCCTCCCCCATTGATTTAAATGTCAATACTAAAGCTTCAAAAATATTCCTGATATATTATGATCAAAACCCTGTACAACTGAAGCAAGTCTTCTTTATTCCTGTACACCAATCCTTGACAATAGAAGTCAATATTCGTCCCTCATTTGCATTCCTCATTACCTGCAGCCCCTGCCTGTTAAATGTTGACTTTCCAGCTTTAAGTGATCCCAAGTCTCTTTGAAAATCAAAAGTTTCTCAATATTTGAAAGAATTGGATTTTCTATTAATAACTTCACATTTCCATAGATTGTAATCTACCTTGTTCCCCAGTTGCTTAATTTATCTATATCTCTTTGATGCCTCTCTCTGTGTCCTCCTCACTGCTTGCCTTCCCATTGGGCTTTTCATCACCAGCACATTTAGATGCGTCTCTGATGCTATAGGGAGTTTTTTCACACAGAGGGTGGTGGGGGTATGGAATGCACTGCCAAGTAAAGTGGTGGAGGCAGGTACTCTGGAGTTAGTTAAGAAATACTTAGATGTGCACATTAACGGAATGGGTATGGAGGGGTATAGAAAACTGATTTAAAATAG
Source organism: Sphyrna mokarran (assembly GCA_024679065.1). Taxonomy (NCBI): domain Eukaryota; kingdom Metazoa; phylum Chordata; class Chondrichthyes; order Carcharhiniformes; family Carcharhinidae; genus Sphyrna; species Sphyrna mokarran. Next base: position 78,507,298 of record JAGIQG010000013.1, on the reverse strand, counting down.
GGATCATGAGCCTTGGGAGTCCCTGGGAAGTGTGTAAGTAGATGATGATATTGATGTACTTGTTTTTATCCTACAGGTGGTTTGCTCCACCTTGTTGTCTAACGAGGGGCATACACGCGATGGGTCATGAGAGGGCTGCTCTTGGATCTTTTTCGAGAGTGTCCTAGTCCTTCACGTCATTAGTGTACGCTTGACCTGCACCATTTGATGGGCAACACGACAGCTCAGTGACTATCGCTGTGCTGTGCAGATACATGGATTTGGGCCTGAGGCAGTTTGTGTATTCTCCCATCCTTGCGTGGGCTTTCTACGGGCTCTCCAGTTTCCTCCCACATCCTAAAGATGTGCTCTTAGGCTAATTGGCATGACATATTCTCCCTAAATTGTCTCAAATTTGGTTTTTAATCCATAGATCTATAAACATGGGCAAGGAACGTGGGTAGAGGTGGGAACATCGGGGTAGCGCCGCGGGCTCGTTGGGCCAAAGGGCCTGTTCCCCGTGCTGTTTTGTTCTTTGTTCTATTAATACACATTGTAAATGCCTAAGACCCAGCAACTAACCCTTGAGGAATACCATCAATGGCAACATGAAAGAAACATGAACATTCTCTGCTTCCTGTCTGTCAACCAATCCTCGATACATGCTAATATAATACCTCCAAATCTATGCACAATCATCTTGCCTCTTAACCATTTCTGTGGCACTTTGTAATTGCCTTTTATAAATCAAGGTAATTTACATCTATTGATTCCCCCCATTATTCCCTTTACCACTTCATCCCTCAACATCTCCTTACTTTTGGTAAACAGGGCTATATAATAATATTGCTCTTGTGACCGCTTTTAGATCATTGGCTCGTTTATCCTACATTTAACCTTTACCACTAAGGACGGCACGATGACACAGTGGATAGCACTACTGCCTCACAATGCCTGGGACCAGCCTTCAATTCTGGTCTTGGGTCACTGTCTGTGTACAGTTTGCCACATTCTCACTGTGTCTGCATGTATTCTGCCAGGTGCTGTTTTCTCCTTATATACCAAAGATGTGTGCTTTAGGTTGACCGGGCATGTTAAATTGCCCCTTAGTTTCACAGAGACCAGTATGATAAATAAATGTGGTTACAGGGATGGGGCCTGGGTGGGAATATTTTTGGTGCAGACAGGATGGGCTGAAGGGCCTCTTCTGCACTGTATGACTCTATGATTATATTTATCAATACTCCTTTTTGGTCACCTTTTGCTGGTTTCTAAGTGCTCCCAATACTCCATTACTCTCATATTTTTGCAATGTTATAAGCATCTTCTTCCAATATAATGCCATCTCTAAAGAGTGAGTCACGGATGGATCCCTCTCACTTTTTCTCATGGAGTGTACTTCTGGTAGATGGAGTGACTTGTTCCTTTCAGAGATTTCCTGCTGTTTATTTGCAGCCATATCTCTCAGTAAATTTATCCAATTTACGCTATTCATTCGTTTCGATGTAACTGTCTTTGTTTAGGTTGGAAATGGTTCTTTCTAACTGGAATTCATTAGTTTCCAAATGACCATTGATTTCAATGGTGTTGCGGGGTAAATTCAGATGGCCGGTACTGTCTTTAATTAAGACAATAAAAAACCCATGAGGCAGATATCTCTGCATAAAAATTGTAGTATTTATTTAACAAAAACTCAACGTGCAACTGCTCAGTGGTCACCAAAAGGGTTAAGCAGCCCTGGGATAGAGTGGCAGAATCTCTCTGGTGAATCTAATGTTTAGATCAATTATAGGTCTTCTAATCAATTCTTCATGCCTTACATTACGTTAATATCAATTGCACCTAATAGACACACATCAGTAATAATCTCTGACATTCACCGCAGCCGCTCTACCATCCAGTCTAATGATATCTCATTCAGCCACTTAATCTGGCTGCTGACTCCAAATTTGGTTAAAGTCACTTCCTAGTTGCCTGGCTACCTTAGATGCTTGCTACAGGGATGAAAGTGGTTTATCCCACCAGATCATTGCCAACCTGCATGAACAGCTGGTCGTGCGTCAGGGCACATCCTTGTCCTGAGTCCAGACAATGAATTGAGCCTGTTTATAATATTGCAATTTGTGTCCCTAGCAATTCTGGCAAGAATTTTGCTAACTATGGGGGTCTCTTCGCCTTTACCATCATCCTTTACTGTAATCTGCATTCCACTCAAGTCAGCAATGATTCATGTATTTAAAATGTGTTTAAAAACTCAATAAATATTTCGTAAAATCTTATAGATTTGTCCAATTCTGTTACTGCATCCATGTATACATAAATTATTCATCTTATTGGCTTACTAACTTTGTTTCAAGGATCATTTAACACTTGGCTGATAATCTTCTTAGTGTCTAAACATATTGTTATGTACCTTATTAACTAATTAGGAACTTCCCACTTTAATCTCTCTCCTAGCCATTGGTTTGCCCAATGCCAGGCCAGTAAATACTTAAATCCTAAAGAGTGAGTGGAGTCTTGATTTCATAGAACACAGATCATAGGACAGTACAGCACAGTACAGGCCCTTCAGTCCTCAATGTTGTGTCAGGCTTTTTCCAAAACTAAGATCAAGCTATCCCACTCCCTATCATTGTTGTGTGCTCCATGTGCCTATCCAATAACCGTTCGAAAGTTCCTAAAGTGTCCGACTCCACACCGCAACCACTCTCTGAGTAAAGAACTTACTTTGGACATCCCTTCTATATCTCCCACCATGAACCTTATACTTATGCCCCCTAGTCACAGCTACATCCACCCAAGGAAATAATCTCTGCACGTCTACTCTATCTATCATCATCTTATAAACCTCTATTAAGTCGTCTCTCATCTTCCTCCGCTATAAAAAGAAAGCCCCAGCTCCTTCATAAGACCTATCTTCCAAACCAGGCAACATCCTGGTAAATCTCGGCTGCACTCTCTCCAATGCTCCCACATTCTTCTTATGGTGAAGTGGCGAGACCTGGATAGGCACATGGAGCACACCAGAATGATAGGGAGTGGGATAGCTTGATCTTGGTTTTGGACAAAGCTTGACACAACATTGAGGGCTGAACAGCCTGTACTGAGCTATACTGTCCTATGATCTGTGATCTATGAAATCAAGACTCCACTCACTCTTTAGGATTTAAGTATTTACTGGCCTAGCATTGGGCAAACCAATGGCTAGGAGAGAGATTGAAGTGGGAAGTTCCTAATTAGTTAATAAGGTACATAACAATATGTTTAGACACTAAGAAGATTATCAGCCAAGTGTTAAATGATCCTTGAAACAAAGTTAGTAAGCCAATACGATGAATAATTTATGTATACATGGATGCAGTAACAGAATTGAACAAATCTTTAAGATTTTTCAACATATTTATTGAGTTTTTAAACACATTTTAAATACATGAATCATTGCTGACTTTTCTACCTCACCAATATCCTGTATAGTTCCAGCATAACCTCAAGGCTCTTAAACGCAAATCCCCCTTAATAAACGCTAACACACTATAATAATGCTAACTCCATCTGCCACTTTTCTGTCCAGCTATGCATGCTATCAATGTCTCTGCAGTTTACAACAGCCTTCCACTTCAAACACTACTCCAATTCTTGGTACCATCAGCAAATTTACTGACCCATCCTTCAGCCTCCTCTTCCAAGTCATTGATAAAAATCACAAATAGCAGAGAAACCAGCTCTGATCCCTGTGGTACACCGCTGGTAACTGGTCTCCAGTCTCAAAATTTTCCATCCACCATCACCCTCTGTCTTCTACAAGACTGCCAGTTATTTATCCAATTGGCCAAATTTCCCTCTATCTCACACCGCCTTACTTTCTTCATGAGTCTACTATTGGCAACCTTATCAAACGCCTTTCTAAAATCCATGTATACATCAATTGTTCTACCTTCATCTATACACTTCGTTACCTCCTCAAAAAATTCAATCAAATTTGTGAGGCAAGACTTACCATTCATGAATTCATGCTATCCCGGATTAAGCCGCATCTTTCCAAATGATGGTAAATCCTATCCCTCAGGACTTCTCCATTAACTTACCAACTGCCCAGGTAAAACTGACCATTCCATAATTACCAGGGTCATTCCTATTTCCTTTCCTGAAGAGAGGAACAACATTGTCCAGTCCTCTGGCTCTATCTCTGTGGACAGTGAGGACCCAAAGATCAAAGCCAAATGCTCTAGAATCTCATCTCTTTCCTTCCAAAGAATACTAACATATATCCCATGTGTCCCAAGGACTTATCCTCCCTCAGGTTTTTCAAAATTGTTAATACATCTTCACTCAGAAAGTCTATCTCCTCCAGCTTATCAGCCTGTACCACACTCTCATCCTTAAAAACATGGCCTCTCTCCTTGGTAAACACTGAAGAAATCTATTCATTCATCACTTCTCCTAATTCTTTTTACTCCATGCACAAGTTCCCACTATTATCCTTCACCAGTTCCAACCTCACCCTGGTCATTCTTTTATTTCTCACATAAGAGTATCTGACCCAGCAAGGACATCTCATGCCCTCTCCTTGCTCTCCTAAGGCCTTTTTGTAGTTCATTCCTTGCTACCTTGAAATCCTCAAGTGACCCAACTGAATCTTGCTTTCTTAACCTTGCTTTCTTTTCTTTCCCTCATTTGGACATTTCCTCCCTGCCTGTCAGGGGCATACCCATCAAGGGCACGCAGTATTTGTTGCTTGAACAAGCTCCACTTTTCATTTCTCACTTTCCCTGACAGTTTACGTTCCTATATCATGCTCCCTCATTCTTGCGTAATCACATCATAATTACCCCTCCCCCAATTGTAAACCTTGCCCTACCATATGGCCCTATACCTCTCCATTACAATATTGACACTGAACTATGGTCACTATCTCCAAAGTGCTCTCCCAGAAGCAAAATCTAACACTTGGCCCAGTTCATTACCCAGTACCAAGTCCAATGTGGCCCCACCTCTTGTCGGCCTATCCACATATTGTGTTAGGAAATCCTCCTGCACACACAGCACAAAAACTGCCCCATCCCAGCTATTCAACTTATAAAGGTTTAGATCAACATTTGGAAAGTTAAAGTCACCCATGAGAACTACCCTGTATCCATAATCTGCTTTGTAATTTTCTGCTCCACATCTCTATTACTATTTGGAGGCCTATAGAAAACTCCTAACAACATGACCTCCTTTCCTATTTCTAACTTCAGCCCATATTAATTCAGTAGGCAGATCCCCTTTGAACTGCCTTTCAACAGCCGTTAAACTATCCTTGATTAACAATGCTACTCCTCCACCTCTCTTACCACTTTCCTTACCCTTACAGAAGTACCTGTATCCCAGAACTTCCAACAACCTGTTCTAACCATGTCTCCATAATACTGTAGTCCCTAGTACCAATCCATGCTCCAAGTTCACCTACTTATTCCGGATGCTCCTTGCATTGAAGTAGATATTTCTTCCTTCGTAACCTGGATGTCATCACTAATAACATATTGAATGTATGTAATTGTGTATAAATCATAATCCCACTAATACTTAAAAATCATAAAGAAAAGGCAATATTGTCTCACATAGGCTATCAAATACCTGTCTAGCAACACATCTTCTTATACACAAGCAGAGCACTAAGTCATAGGGACATCTTCTTGTCCTCTTCGATTGATGCCACTGCTGCTGCTGTCCTCGTCATTGACTTTGGTGTCAAAGAAGAGCAATATGTGAACATGTGCACAACTATAATGATCATTGGAATGAAAATGGAGAAAAATACTATCCCTTGCAATCAGTTCCACAGCTCCTCAGAGAAGAAGATGTTGGTTCTTTAAGTTTCGCGAAGTCCTTCTCATTGTGTGCAGCCAAACTAATTATGCTCTCTGATGACTCTGGTAAGTATGTGCAACATTTTGATTCAATTAAAGCACATCTTCCATCCTTAGTTGCCAATATCTAGGCAAATGCCATCCTGTTTTGTCGCACAACTGTGTGCATGGTGACCATCTCATTACTGACCTTCAATGAGTGCCATTGAGTGTTAGGTAAGTGTGCTTCGCCCTGAAGCAATATCCAACATTGAAAGTGAGTCTGATTCTCGCGGCGGAAGGGTGGACCAAGACCAATTTGGTTGGTTATATCTACCAAGTGTTGACACTTGCTCATGCCCAAATGTCTTCCAGTACCTCTTCTATTCTCAATACACAATGTATCTTGTAGTTTCCGGTCTGCTTCATTTAAAGTGAGGCTGGATGTGGGACTGGATGTATTAAAAATAAGTGAATACCTGTTCCTGTGACCTGGCCCACCTGTACAGGATCTATTTCTAAAAAAGTTTACACTATCACAAGCCCTAAGAAAACTTACTGCTGTCTCTCATGATCCCCCAAAAGAACTGAGTAAGCTGATTGCACACAATTAAATCTGCCAATGAAGGTAAAGGATGAAAAGGAATTCCTCCCTCAGTGTGTATAGGGTGGGAGCACATCCAACATTTAGATATATGAGCTGTTTTGACATAGTGTACGCCATATACAGATAAGTATTAGTATGCAGTTTTTGATGGACTGTCTGTACAAAACATAACAAACTCAACAGTAAAAGAGCAGGAAAGTTTAAAAGCCTTTTGATAATTCTCAATTGATGATATTACTATTGTCTTTGTAAATCCCCTGGCACCTTGTTAATCTTAAAAAAGATAAGTATTCATTTAGAGAACCGTGCTGTTGAGCAGTATTTTGTACCATTTCATGTCTGAGTGCTGAGTGGATTTGAAACTGGGAGAATTTCTTTTGGGCGTGCTTTTAGCACCCCCCTCCCCCCATACATACTCTGCCCGCAAAATTTTGAGCAAGTCCAATTTACGCTGCAGAAGTCCGTGGATGGAGCTTAACACGCCGAAAACCTTGCAGCTTCAATCAGAGCCAGCAACTGCACATGCGCAAAATGAAATAATGCTGTTCCTTTCCCACATCCCTTCCCGGCTGGATAATGCCTCCTCCAAATCCCACAGAGATTGCCCCCGATACCATTACTGACCCCCTTATCCGCCACAGCCCCACTGCTCAGACAGATCATGCACCCCCCACCCCCACCATAGATCGCAAGCAGAATGGCAGCATTCCCTACCCCTCCCTCCCGCCACCCTCTCCCCACCCAGCATCCACCTGCAGAAGGTCCCTCTCTCTGGCTCTGGTCTCCAGAACAGCAAAGCAGCATTGCAAGATCAATGACCTCATCCATCAGGAGGGGGAGCGCCAAACCCCCAATTCGCATCTTCCCTCCAAAGCAGCCAGATCCTCCAACCCACATGCTTCCAGTCCCTGACACCCAAGCACCATCTTCCTGCTCTCAAGAGTATCACTGGGCTTGTCCTCTGAGGGCCACAGCCTCATACTTTCAGGAATCATGTCACCATTTCTTTCATGGCTCCGTCTTGTCCCCACAGGAGAGAGAACTCCCATACCTGTCGGGAGAGGGTTCAGACAGGGCCTGCTGACCCTGACCTCAGGGTCCTCACCGTCTTTCAGCAGCGGGTCTGGATCCGGCCGGAGAGGATGGATGACACCCAAGCTCTCAGCTACATCGTGGTCGGTCTGGTTCGAGAAGTGAGCACCTGTGAATCAATTACTAGGGGCACAGATTTAAGGTGTGAGGGAAAAGGTTTAGAGATGTATGAGGCATGTTTACTTACACCGAGGATGGTAGGTGGCTGTAATTTTCTATCAGGGAGGTCATGGAAGCAGGTACAATAGTGAAATTTTAAGAGATTAATACATGAATGGATGGGGATAGAAGGTGATACGGACTGTGGAAGGGTAGGGGGTTACAATTCAGATGAGCACCATGGTCACTGCAGGCTCAGAGGGTCGAAGGGTGTGCAGTAATTTTCTTTGTACTTTGTTCTATGTTCGATGGAGAAATGTCAAGTAACTTTCTGGCACCCCAGATTCTTCTCTGTCCTTTGCGCTTCACCTTGTGTCCTGTGTTGCAGGAGCCAGTTTGGAACCAGCAGGACCATCTGGAATCGAGCTTGCCACTGCAGCTCCTGACCATCCTGAGACTGACAGCTCTAAAGACTCTTCAGGGGAAGTATGTGGTGGCACCTCTGAGACTGGCACCTTTCTGGCGTCAGCTTCCACCTTCCAACTCACCATCCTAGGTACTCTCACATTGGTGGGTCCAGCTAATGGTGAGGCATCTGGGTCACTCTCTGATGAGCACGACACATCTACTAATGTATATTGGGAGGAGGAGGGAATGTCTAGGGCCTCTGGCTCGGGGGGCCTGCCGGACACAAGGGCCCAGCAAGCCCCAGGCTACATGCTGGCTTCACTTCTTCTCAGCTTTTGGAGATGCAGCAACAAAGCCAGGGAATGCAGGAGGGGCTGACAGCCACACTGGACCCACAGCAAGGCTGTTGGGAGGACTGCCAAAGCTTTCAGGTGGACCAGCTACTGCCTGTTTTGCATGGTTCCCAGGCCAACACTGTTAAGGTGGTGCCTACGATGGAAAGCCTGGGATAGGGGATCCTCACCCATGATGGCAAGTCACAAGCGATGGTTGAGTCACAGAAAATGCATAGCTGAGGACTTCAAAAAGCTTATTAAGATTCTGCAGACCATGGCTGAGAGTGCTTGCAGGAGGACACAGCGGAACAGTGCTGAGACGCAGCAGCCAAGCCTTCAGCTCTTCAGAATGCAGTCACAGTGGATCATGGCTGAGGGACAGCAGAGCTTGGCCCAGAATCAAACGGCACTTGCCACTGCCATTAATAGGTGGCGCCCGACTCAGGTGGCCATCGCCAAGGGCTTAACCACCATGGATAGGAAGCAGGTGATCATCCAGGACTGGCAGGACTGGGTGATGCTGGAGCTTCTGGAGCTCACTGCAGAAGCACCATCATCGCAAGGAGTGAGCCAGGGGATCCTCAGGATCCCCAAGGAGGAGCAAGGGCTTGAGTTCATGCCGGGGCCTTCCAGCCAAGAAATGTAGTTATGTTACACCTTCTGACTCACTCCTTCCTGACACTAGGGCATCTGAGGGGCAGCGGGACAAAGAAAGTGTCATTCAAACAGGGGTTTTCAGATGCCTGGAATCCAGTCAAGACTCTTAAGATTCAGGCGTCCAGAGGACACTCGCCAAGCGTATCACAGGCCACAGGATGAGGTAGGCAGCTGGCCCCCTCCGTTCTGGGGAGACACAAAGATGCAGTGATAGGTCATGTAAGATTAGGAAGTTGTTGTTGCATTAAGAAGGCACAGGTGAAGGGTTGCTCTAGCTCCATAGATTTTTGAGTTCCTTAACTTCTGTTCAAAAATTTTTATGTTGAAACTTTATTATTGAGAAACATCTATTGTAAACGAGAAATATTTTTTTCACCACCAACCTCGAGCTAATTTGTCTCAAGAGTTGCCTCGAATAGGAATGGGTTTACTCTGATGGTTTCTGAAAGGATGCTTCATGTTGATATCAGTTGGGGAAACTCCTGAACGCTGCGTCATTGAGAAAATAAAGCCATTGGTTCCCTGGAACCCATGAACCATTCCCTCCTCTCCCCTACCCCAGGGCTCTGTACGGGATTTACAGATCCCTTAGTCACTACACAGACATGGTGCCAGCATACACGTGGATTTCAGATAGGATTCAGACTCAGTTGTGCCAGGATATCATCACAATGGTGCTTAGTGAGTCTTCTTCACAATCCCGCCTGTGAAAGAAATTCACTGATACAGCGTACCCAAGCCCATCACCATTGTGTTGCAACGTTGCAGGAGGTAGTAGAGGGAATGGAACCCAAATGCAGAAACGCTGCCCCTTCGTGAGCAAAGTGCCTGGTGATTATGGCCTCACAGAATCATAGAAATTTTACAGCGCAGAAAGAGGCCATTTGGCCCATCGAGCCGACACCAACCACAATCCCACCCAGGCCCTACCCTCTTATCCCTACGTAATTAACCACGAATCCCTTTAACCTATGCATCTCTGGACACTAAGAGGCAATTTTTAGCATGGCCCATCAACCTAACCCTCACATCTTTGGACTGTGGGAGGAAACTGGAGCACGTGGAGGAAATCCAAGCAGACATGAAGAAAACGTGCAAACTCCACACAGACAGTAGCCCAAGCCGGGAATCGAACTCAGTGTCCTTGGTGCTGTGAAGCAGCAGGGCTAACCACTGCACAACCGTGCCACCCTGTCTTTCCTCAGATGCCGGATTCTTGCTGCTAGCTCTCCCGCTGTTTTAATGTGTTGTCATTTTTAAACTGCTCAGAAACATTCAGAAATAACATCATGTGGTCAGCCATTTCATTAGTCCAACCATTCTTAAAAATTAAAACAAATTTTTAAGAGACCGGACTGATGTAGATATGTATATTTTCCATTTTTTCTTCAGTATAAATCCATTTTTCAATTTGGCAGTGTTTTCAATATTTTTACCTACCTTTTCCTTCGCAAACCATCAAAAATCTCACCGAGGGGGCGGAGGGAGGTCAATGGTCTACTTTATTTTAATATTAAAAGTGTTTCTCAAAAGGGGTTAACTGAACCTCTTTGTTCAGTGGCTGCAATTAATGTCAGCCTCTGTAGAACTAGTTCTGTCTCTGGAGGATTTCCCGCTCTATTAATATGGGAATTCTCTCCAAGTGTTATCCAGAGTGTCAGTGGGAGCATCACCTCCACCAGTGACAGGAATCCACAGCTCCGGAGACAGAGAGAAGACAGATCAGAATCGGAGGAGACTCAATTGGAATGTTCCAACAATGGATCAGAGTCGGAGTACAATCGATTGGAATGTTACATCAATGAGCAGGGGTCTATCCTACTGGCTTTACATGATGTCTGTGGATTCGCAATGGAACACATTGGAAAATCGGGCCCATTATGCACTGAAGATTATTCAGCACTTTTACTATCCTATCTTGGCTATTGTTGGTATCCCCCGTAAGTCTCTCTAACCAGCTCTCAATTCTTTAACCATTTATGTCATTTAGTCTTCCATTTTTGTGCTTTTATTGATCCTGCCAATCTTGTAAAAGGATCAATGCAACATGGAACATTAATAATGTTTCACTCTGCGATCAGCTGCAATCCTCCAGTATTTCCTGATGCTATTGTATAAGATGCCAGTTAGATCTCAGCTGAAATGTTGTCTAACATTCAGAGCACTATACTATAGGAAGGACGTGAACAAATTAGATAGGGTGCAGAAGCGGGTTACAAGAATGGTTCCAGTGTTGAGCATGTTCAGTTTTGAAAATAGACTGGGGAGGTTCTCTTCCTTGGAGAGAAGAAGCTAACAAAAGGCAATGCCAGAAAACAATGAATTTGGCCACACTAAGTTCACTGGAGAGGCACTGTGTTCTGATTTCACTACAGATCCAAGCAATCGCAACCAGGGATGTAGTTCCATCAGGCTCTGGCTTTATTCCATTGTCTGGAAATTATTGACCAGGAGAGATCCAGGTGAAATTAGGAGGGAGAGAGAAGAGCAAGGTGTGCAGCAGCTGTGGTGATTTTCCGTGTTGGGGTGGAGCTGGGTGAGGGGTGCAGGAGATGCTGTATGGACTGCAATTAAAATTGCATCAAATAACTAATTTCAAAGTGTTAGCATCTCTCCCTCTGATTGAGATAAATACAAAGCTCAAGAGACAGACCTTCTAATCACATCATTAACATGGTGCAGAGATTTCTGTGTCACTTGGGTGGCCATGTGAATATATTCTGGGGGCTAAAATATCCTCCCACATTCCAAAGATGTGCAGATTAGGTTGATTAGCTATGCTAAATTGCCTCTTAGTGGCAGGGGGATCATCAGGATATGTGTGAAGGGTTACAAGAATAGGTCCTAGGTGGAATTGTGGTTGATGCAGACTGAATGGGTCGAATGGCCTCCTTCTGTACTGTAGGGATTTTGTGATTTTTTTTCACTTTGGACTCTCACTGTATCTGTGACAGCAAGTTGTTGTTGTAGCTAGTAGAAAATGATGGGGGTTAAATATTGCCAGACGGTCAATAGTCAATAGCTTCTGACCAGAGGTTCCAGCACCTGAAACATCATCATCACTAAGGGTATTTAGAATCATAGAATCCCTACAGTACAAAAGGAGGCCATTTGGGCCATCAATCCTGCACCGTCAACAATCCCACACTATTCCCATGATCCCACATTTTTAGCCTGCTAATCCCTCTGAAACTCAGGTCAATTTAGCATGGCCAATCCACCTAACCTGCACATCATTGGAATGAGGCAGGAAAGCGGGGCACCCAGACGAAACCCATGCAGATGGCGGGGAGAACCTATAAAGTCCACACCAACAGTGACTCAAGCCAGGAGTTGAACCCATGTCTCGGGCCCTCTGAGGCAGCAGCTCTTACTGTTCTGCAATATTGATGCCCGAGCAATGTAATCATTTCAAAAGAAATGTAATTGTGATTCACTCCAGAAAAAATAGAAAGTAAGAGTGGATGAGATTCAACATTTAGTTGAACAATTTCAATAGCATCTCATATGCTTTTAAGGTCTCCCATATTCCACCTTATTAAATGGTCTTCCCATTTGTTCCTTCAAAAACATTCATGGAATAAATCAATGGATAGAGCAACACAATTGAGGATCTCATTAAAAACTCAATGAAACTGGTACCTTTGTTCCTAGCCTGATGTTTGATTTCTCTCTTCTCACAGTTAACTTAGTGACGATTACGATCCTCTCCCGGGGAAAGTGCGGTCTCTCCAAATGTATCACTCACTACCTGGTTGCCATGGCAGTAACTGATCTATTGGTGATTATCTTTGACTTGATATTGAGACACATTGTATTTAGTTTTGATGACTGGTTTTATTTCCGGACATCCGTCCCCCTGTGTAATATCCACGCCGTCCTGCTCCATGCAGTTACTGACTGTTCTGTCTACTTCACCGTCACTTTCACCTTTGATCGATTTGTTGCCATTTGTTGCCAGAAGCTGAAAAGTAAATACTGCAGTGAAAAAACAGCAACTGTGGTTCTGGGAACAGTGACTGTGCTGAGCTGCTTAAAGAATATTTTCTGGTATTTTATGTTCCTGCCTCAGTACAGAGTGAGGCTCAGTACTTGGTTTTGTGAAATGTCATTCCATATTCAACTGTCCCAAACCTGGGGAACAATTGAGCTCCTTCATTACATTCTAAATCCAGCAGTCCCATTTATCCTGATTTTGTTCCTCAACGGATTCACTGTCAGACACATTATAGTGAGCAGCAGAGTTCGCAAGAGGCTACGGACTCACAGCAATGAAGACAGTTCCAGAGACCCAGAGATGGAGAATCGCAGGAAATCCATAATTCTACTCTTTGTTATCTCGGGCAATTTCATCATCTTATGGGCACTGTTAATGTTATATTTTATATGGTACCGAATGTTAAGTTTGGGACATCAGTCTATATTTCTCCATCCTTTGGTGCTCGAGTTGGGTTTCATGTTGCAACTCTTGAGTTGCTGCACCAACACTTGCTTTTACGCTATGACCCAGACTAAATTCAGAGAGCAGTTGAAGAATATGCTGAAGTGTCCCTTTACTGTAAGTCTGAAATCAATTCATTCAGGAACAGAATTGAGTCACTGAGTGATTCCAGAAATTTTACCATGTTATTTCCCATTTCCAGCACGGTGAGAGTGGGAGGAGAGAAGGAGGGAGATTATGCAGAGAGTCATTTCCCATTATGATGATGGAAGAACATGCGACCATTCCTAATGTGATGGTGAGCTGGACATGTTGAGCAGTTGAGCAATCTGGTCAGATAGAATTTCCCATGAAAACCTGACATACTTACATTTATTGAATTTACTGGGCACTTGAAACAAGTAGATCACCAGAGAGGGCAATTGTGGGACCAACCTCACCAGAGCCCAGAATGTCCAGCCATGCTGGAAGCATTCAGTACTGTGGCTGAAGAGCAAATCAGAGGATGAGAGCTCTACTGTCATAATTCACTGCTTTCCTTCCCATCATCCACAATCGTAGTGCTGAATTTAGGAGTGTGATGGGATACTCTCCACTTGCCTGGTTGAGTGCAAGTCCAGCAGTACTCAAGCAATTCAACACCATTCAGGGAAAAGCAGTGCACTGGAGTGTTCCGAATCTGCATCGCCATTCAGTATGATTAATGGTGGATTTTGGGTTTTAACTGCTCAGACCTCCGTTCCCCCATATTCCCTGTTTCCAAGAGATGGTTGATCAGTCCAATTGATCGTCCAATGTATTTAGTAATGGAGCACCCACAGCGTTCTTGGGTAGGGAATATCAAAGATTTGCAAACCTTTAAGAAAAATAATTTCTCCTCAAGTCAATCCTAAATGAACAGCTCCCAATGTTTTATGTTCCCCAAGAGAGCAAATAATGTCTCAGCATCCACCCTATGAAGTCCCTCCTGAATCTGATGTGCTGAAATGAGATCATTGATCATTCTTTGAACTCAACAGAAAATGGACACAATTTCTTCAGCCTCTAATCATAAGACAACCCCTTCATCTGAGACACTAGTTTAATGAACCTTCACTGTTCCTCCCCCATTGGTTTAAATGTCAATACTAAAGCTTCAAAAATATTCCTGATATATTATTATCAAAACCCTGTACAACTGAAGCAAGTCTTCTTTATTCCTGTACACCAATCCTTGACAATAGAAGTCAATATTCATTCCTAATTTGCATTCGTCATTACCTGAGGCCCCTGCCTGTTACATGTTTACATTTCCAGCTTTAAGTGATCCCAAGTCTCTTTGAAAATCAAAAGTTTCTCAATATTTGGAAGCATTGGATTTTCTATTAATAACTTCACATTTCCATAGATTATAATCTATCTTGTTCCTCAGTTGCTTAATTTGTCTATATCTCTTTGATGCCTCTGTCTGTGTCCTCCTCACTGCTTGCCTTCCCATTGGGCTTTTCATCACCAGCACATTTAGATGCGTCTCTGATGCTAGAGGGAGTTTTTTCACACAGAGGGTGGTGGGGGTATGGAATGCACTGCCAAGTAAAGTGGTGGAGGCAGGTACTCTGGAGTTAGTTAAGAAATTGTTAGATGGGCACATGAACAGAATGGGTATGGAGGGGTATAGAAAACTGATTTAAAACAGGGATCATGAGCCTTGGGAGTCCCTGGGAGGTGCGTAAATAGATGATGATATTGATGTACTTGTTTTTATCCTACAGGTGCTTTGGTCCACCTTGTTCTCTAACGAGGGGCATACACGCGATGGGTCATGAGAGGGCTGCTCTTGGATCTTTTTCGAGAGTGTCCTAGTCCTTCACGTCATTAGTGTACGCTTGACCTGGACCATTTGATGGGCAACACGACAGCTCAGTGACTATCGCTGTGCTGTGCAGATACATGGATTTGGGCCTGTCTCTGAGGGAGTTTGTGTATTCTCCCATCCTTGCGGGGGCTTTCTACGGGCGCTCCGGTTTCCTCCCACATCCCAAAGATGTGCTCTTAGGCTAATTGGCATGACATATTCTCCCTAAATTGTCTCAAATTTGGTTTTTAATCCATACATCTATAAACATGGACAAGGAACATGGGTAGAGGTGGGAACATTGGGGGAGCGGCGCAGGCTCGTTGGGCTGAAGGGCCTGTTCCCCGTGCTGTTTTGTTCTTTGTTCTTTGTTCTATTAACACACATTGTAAATGGCTAAGAGCCCAGCACGAACCTTTGAGGAATACTACCAATGACAACATGAAAGAAACATGAATGTTCTCTGCTTCCTGTCTGTCAACCAATCCTCCATGCATGCTAATATAATACCTCCAAATCTATGCACAATCATCTTGCCTCTTAACCATTTCTGTGGCACTTTGTAATTGCCTTTTATAAATCAAGGTAATTTACATCGATTGATTCCCCCCATTATTCCCATTACCACTTCATCCCTCAACATCTCCTTACTATTGGAAAACAGGGCTATATACTAATACTGCTCTTGCGACCTCTTTTAGATCCTTGGTTGGTTTATTCTATATTTAACCTTTACCACTAAGGACGGCACGATGCCACAGTGGATAGCACTACTGCCTCACAATGCCTGGGACCAGCCTTCAATTCTGGTCTTGGGTCACTGTCTGTGTAGAGTTTGCCACATTCTCACTGTGTCTGCATGTATCCTTCCAGGTGCTCTGTTTTCTCCCTATATACCAAAGATGCTTTAGGTTGACCAGGCATGTTAAATTGCCCCTTAGTTTCACAGAGTCCGGTATGATAAATAAATGTGGTTACAGGGATGGGGCCTGGGTGGGATTGTTTTTGGTGCAGACAGGATGGGCTGAAGGGCTTCTTCTGCACTGTATGACTCTATGATTATATTTATCAATACTCCTTTTGGTCACCTTTCGCTGGTTTCTAAGTGCTCCCAATACTCCATTACTCTCACATTTTTGCAATGTTATAAGCATGTTCTTCCAATATAATGCCATCTCTAAAGAGTGAGTCACGGATGGATCCCTCTCACTTTTTCTCATGGAGTGTACTTCTGGTAGATGGAGTGACTTGTTCTTTTCAGAGATTTCCTGCTGTTTATTTGCAGCCATATCTCTCAGTAAATTTATCCAATTTACGCTATTCATTCGTATCGATGTAACTGTCTTTGTTTAGGTTGGAAATAGTTCTTTCTAACTGGAATTCGTTAGTTTCCAAACGACCATTGATTTCAATGGTGTTGTGGGGTAAATTCAGATGGCCGGTACTGTCTTTAATTAAAACAATAAAAAACCCACGAGGCAGATATCTCTGTATAATAATTGTAGTATTTATTTTACAAAAACTCAACATGCAACTGCTCAGTGGTCACCAAAAGGGTTAAGCAGCCCTGGGATAGAGTGGCAGAATCTCTCTGGTGAATCTAATGTTTAGATCAATTATAAATGTTCTAATCAATTATTCCTTCCTTACATTACGTTAATATCAATTACACCTAATAGACACACATCAGTAATAATCTCTGGCATTCACCCCAGCCGTTCTAACATCCAGTATAATGATATTTCATTCAGCCACTTAATCTGGTTGCTGACTCCAAATTTGGTTAAAGTCACTTCCTAGTTGCCTGGCTACCTTAAATGCTTGCTACAGGGATGAAAGTGGTTTATCTCACCAGATCATTGCCAAGCTGCATGAACAGGTGGTCGTGCATCCGGGCACATCCTTGTCCTGAGTCCAGACAATGAATTGAGCCTGTTTATAATGTTGCAATTTGTGTCCCTCGCAATTCTGGCAAGAATTTTGCTAACTATGGTGGTCTCTTCGCCTTTAGCATCATCCTTTACTGTAATCTGCATTCCACTCAAGTCAGCAATGATTCATGTATTTGAAATGTGTTTAAAAACTCAATAAATATGTTTTAAAATCTTAAAGATTTGTTCAATTCTGTTACTGCATCCATGTAGACATAAATTATTCATCTTATTGGCTTACTAACTTTGTTTCAAGGGTCATTTAACACTTGGCTGATAATCTTCTTAGTGTCTAAACATACTGTTATGTACCTTATTAACTAATTAGGAACTTCCCACTTCAATCTCTCTCCAAGCCATTGGTTTGCCCAATGCTAGGCCAGTAAATACTTAAATCCTAAAGAGTGAGTGGAGTCTTGATTTCATAGAACATAAATCATAGGACAGTACAGCACAGTACAGGCCCTTCAGTCCTCAATGTTGTGTCAAGCTTTGTCCAAAACTAAGATCAAGCTATCCCACCCCCTATGATTCTGGTGTGCTCCATGTGCCTATCCAATAACCGTTTGAAAGTTCCTAAAGTGTCCGACTCCACACCGCAACCACTCTCTGAGTAAAGAACTTACTTCGGACATCCCTTCTATATCTCCCACCCTGAACCTTATACTTATGCCCCCTATTCACAGCTACATCCACCCAAGGAAATAATCTCTGCACGTCCACTCTATCTATCATCAACTTATAAACCTCTATTAAGTCGTCTCTCATCTTCCTCCACTCTAAAAAGAAAGCCCCAGCTCCTTCATAAGACCTATCTTCCAAACCAGGCAACATCCTGGTAAATCTCTGCTGCACTTTCTCCAATGCTTCCACATTCTTCTTATGGTGAAGTGGCGAGAACTACTGAGGTAAAACAGACCAGTCCATAATTACCAGGGTCATTCCTATTTCCTTTCTTGAAGAGAGGAACATTCTCCAGTCCTCTGGACGGTGAGGACCCAAAGATCAAAGCCAAATGCTCTACAATCTCATCCCTTTCCTTCCAAAGAGTCCTATGATATATCCCATGTGTCCCAAGGACTTATCCTCCCTCCCCCGACAGGTATGGGAGTTCTCTCTCCTGTGGGGACAAGACTTATCCTCCCTCAGGTTTTTCAAAATTGTCAATACATCTTCTCTCAGAAAGTCTACCTCCTCCAGCCTATCAGCCTGTACCACACTCTCATCCTTAAAAATATGGCCTCTCTCCTTGGTAACCACTGAAGAAAACTGTTCATTCATCACTTTTCCTAATTCTTTTTACTCCATGCACAAGTTCGCACTATTATCCTTGACCAGTTCGAACCTCACTCTGGTCATTCTTTTATTTCTCACATAAGAGTATCTGACCCAACAAGGACATCTCATGCCCTCTCCTTGCTGTCCTAAGGAATTCTTTTAGTTCATTCCTTGCTGCCTTGAAATCCTCAAGCGACCCAACCGAATCTTGCTTTCTTAACCTTGCATCCTTTTCTTTCCCTCATTTGGACATTTCCTCCCTGCCTGTCAGGGGCATACCCATCAAGGGCACGCAGTATTTGTTCCTTGAACAAGCTCCACTTCTTATTTCTCACTTTCCCTGACAGTTTCTGTTCCCATATCATGCTCCCTAATTCTTGCTTAATCACATAATTACCCCTCCCCCAATTATAAACATTGCCCTACCATATGGCCCTATGCCTCTCCATTGCAATATTGAAAGACACTGAATTCTGGTCACTATCTCCAAAGTGCTCTCCCACAAACAAATCTAACACATGGCCCAGTTCATTACACAATACCAAGTCCAATGTGGCCCCACCTCTTGTTGGCCTATCCACATATTGTGTTAGGAAACCCTCCTGCACACCCTGCACAAAAACTGACCCATCCCAGCTATTCAACTTATAAAGGTTCCGATCAATATTTGGAAAGTTAAAGTCACCCATGATAACTACCCTGTTACCTCCAGAACTATCCATAACCTGCTTTGCAATTTTCTCCTCCACAGCTCTATTACTATTTGGAGGCCTATAGAAAACTAACAACATGACCTCCTTTCCTATTTCTAACTTCAGCCCATATTTCTTCAGTAGGCAGATCCCCTTTGAACTGCCTTTCAGCAGCCATTAAACTATCCTTGATTAACAATGCTACTCCTCAACCTCTCTTACCACCTTCCCTACTCTTACAGAAATACCTGTATCCCAGAACTTCCAACAACCATTCCTGTCCCTGTTCTAACCATGTCTCCGTAATGGCCCTAATACTGTAGTCCCAAGTACCAATTTAAGCTCCAAGTTCAACCACTTATTCCAGATGCTCCTTGCATTGAAGTAGATATTTCTTCCGTCGTAACCTGGATGTCATCACTAATAACATATCGAATGTATGTAATTGTGTATAAATCATCATCTCAGTAACACTTAAAAATCATAAAGAAAAGGTAATATTATCTCACATAGGCCATCAAACACCTGTCTAGCAACACATCTTCTTACAAACCAGCGGAGCACTATGTCATAGGGACATCTTCTTGTCCTCTTCGATTGATACCACTGCTGCTGCTGTACTCGTCATTGACTTTGGTGTCAAAGAAGAGCAATATGTGAACATGTGCACAATTATAATGATCATTGGAATGAAAATGGAGAAAAATACTGTCCCTTGCAATCAGTTCCACAGCTCCTCAGAGAAGAACATGTTGGTTCTTTAAGTTTCTCAAAGTATTTCTGAACGTGTGCAGCCAAATTAATTGTGCTCTCTGAAGTCTCTGGTAAGTATGTGCAACATTTTGATCCAATTAAAGCACATCTTCCATCCTTAGTTGCCAATATGAAGTCAAATGCTATCCTGTTTTGTCACACAACTGTGTGCATGGCAACCATCTCATTACTGATCTTCAATGAGTGCCATTGAGTGTTAGGTAAGTGTGCTTCGCCCTGAAGCAATATCAAACATTGAAAGTGAGTCTGATTCTCGCTGCGGAAGGGTGGACCCAGATCAATTTGGTTGGTTATATCTACCGAGTGTTGACACTTGTTCATGCCCAAATGTCTTCCAGTAACTCTTCTATTCTCAATACACAATATATCTTGTAGTTTCCGTTCTGCTTCATTTAAAGTGAGGCTGGATGTGGGACTGGATGTATTAAAAATAAGTGAATACCTGTTCCTGTGACCTGGCCCACTTGTACAGATCTATTTCTATAAAAGTTTACTCTATCACAAGCCCT
Organism: Sphyrna mokarran; assembly: GCA_024679065.1. Taxonomy (NCBI): domain Eukaryota; kingdom Metazoa; phylum Chordata; class Chondrichthyes; order Carcharhiniformes; family Carcharhinidae; genus Sphyrna; species Sphyrna mokarran. Next base: position 78,486,834 of record JAGIQG010000013.1, on the reverse strand, counting down.
AAGAAAATTTACTGCTGTCTCTCATGATCCCCAAAAAAAACTGAGTCAGCTGATCCCACACAATTAAATCTGCCAATGAAGGTAAAGGATGAAATGGAATTCCGCCCTCAGTGTGTATAGGGTGGGAGCACATCCAACATTTAGATATATGAGCTGTTTTAACATAGTGTATTCACATACAGATAAGTATTAGTATGCAGTTCTTAATGGACTGTCTGTACAAAAATAACAAACTCAAGAGTAAAAGAGCAGGAAAGTTTAAAAGCCTTTTGATATTTCTCAATTGATGCTATTACTATTCTCTTTGTAAATCCCCTGGCACCTTGTTAATATTAAAAACAGATGAAGATTCATTTGGAGAACCGCGCTGCAGAGCAGTATTTTACCATTTCATGTGTGAGTGCTGAGTGGATTTGAAACTGGGAGGATTTGTTTTCGGCGTGCTTTTAGCACCCCCCTCCCCCCATACATAGTGTGCCCGCAAAATTTTGAGCAAGTCCGATTCACGCTGCAGAAGTCCGTGGGTGGGGCTTAACTCACCCAAAACCCTGCAGCTTCAATCAAAGCCTGCAACTGCCCATGCGCAAAATGAAATCGTGCTTTTCCTCTCACACATCCCTCCCGGGCTGGATAATGCCTCCTCCGAACCCCACAGAGATTGCCCCTGATAACAGTACTGACCCCCATATCCCCCACTGCCCCACTGCTCAGACAGATCATGCATCCCCCCCATCCCCACCATAGATCACAGGCAGAACGGCAGCATACCCTACCCTTCCCTCCCGCCACCCTCTCCCCCACCCAGCACCCACCTGCACAAGGTCTCCCTCTCCCCCTGACTTCAATGGCTATCTGACACCTCCCTTTCTCTCTCCTGCGCCCAACCATCACAGAAACACACGTTCATCCCCCATCCCATCTCCATCAGCACACGGCATGTGTGCATTTGCCTTTCCCTCTACGCTAACAAGCAAACTGCATTTAACTTGCTGGAATTCTCTCTCCAACTGCCTGCAGCTGATCTGCTCTAATGAGAGGCAGCTCCGTTCAAACCCCAAGGATGGACAAGCAGTGCAGGAAAAAGTAGAAAGCCAGGGCCAGGATTCAGTAACCACGACCTCAGCAGGTTACTCAATGTTGCAGCGGGGAACCCCCTTTCCCCTCGGCAGGATACAGACCCAGGGGAGGTGGTTGCCTGGGAGGCAGTAGCTGCCTCAGACAGTGCCGTGGCTCTGGTCTCCAGAACAGCAAAGCAGCATTACAAGAGCAATGACCTCATCCAGGCAGGAGGGGGAGCGCCTAACCCCCATCTCACATCTTCCCTCCAAAGCAGCCAGATCCTCCCACCCACATGCTTCCAGTCCCTGACACACAAGCACCATCTTCCTCCTCTCCAAGACTACCACTGGACTGGTCCTCTGAGGGCCACAGCCTCATACTTACAGGAATCATGGCACCATTTCTTTCATGGCTCCGTCTTGTCCCCACAGGAGAGAGAACTACCATACCTGTCGGGAGAGGGTAAAGACAGGGCCTGCTGACCCTGACCTCAGGATCCTCATCGTCTTTCAGCAGTGGGTCTGGATCCAGTCGGAGAGGATGGATGAGACCCAAGCTCTCAGCCACATCGTGGTCGTGCTGGATCGAGACGTGAGCACCTGTGCATCAATTACTGGGGGCACAGATTTAAGGTGTGAGGGAAAAGGTTTAGAGATGTATGAGGCATGTTTATTTACACCGAGGATGGTAGGTGACTGTAATTTTCCGTCAGGGGAGGCCATGGAAGCAGGTACAATAGTGAAATTTTAAGAGACTAATACATGAATGGATGGGGATAGAAGGGGATACGGACTGTGGAAGGGTAGGGGGTTACAATTCAGATCAGCACCATGGTCACTGCAGGCTCAGAGGGTCGAAGGGTGTGCAGTAATTTTCTTTGTACTTTGTTCTGTGTTCGATGGAGAAATGTCAAGTAACTTTCTGGCACCCCAGATTCTTCTCTGTCCTTTGCGCTTCACCTTGTGTCCTGTGTTGCAGGAGCTGGTCTGGAACCAGCAGTACCATCTGGAATCGAGTTTGCCACAGCAGGTCCTGCCCATTCTGAGACTAACAGCTCTAAAGACTCTTCAGGGGAAGTGTGTGAAGGGACCTCTGAGACTGGCACGTTTTTGGTGTCAGCTTCCACCTCCCAACTCACCATCCTAGGTACTCTCGCGTTGGTGGGTCCAGCTAATGGTGAGGCATCTGGGTCACTCTCTGATGAGCACGACACATCTACTAATGTATATTGGAAGAAGTAGGGAATGTCTGGGGCCTCTGGCTCGGGTGTGCCCTGCCAGAGACAAGGTCCCAGCAAGCCCCAGGCTACATGCTAGGCTCTGGCATCACTTCTTCTCAGCTTTTGGAGATGCAGCAACAAAGCCAGGGAATGCAGGAGGGGCTGACAGCCACACTGGATCAACAGCAAAGCCGTTGGGAGGACTGCCAAAGCTTTCAGGTGGACCAGCTACTGCCTGTTTTGCATGTTTCCCAGGCCAACACTGTTAAGGTGGTGCCTACGATGGAAAGCCTGGGATAGGGGATCCTCACCCATGATGGTAAGTCACAAGCAACGGTTGAGTCACAGAAGATGCACAGATGAGGACTTCAAGAAGACTATTAAGATTCTGCAGACCATGGCTGAGAGTGCTTGCAGGAGGACGCAGCGGAACAGCGCTGAGACGCAGCGGCAAAGCCTGCCGCTCTTGAGAGTGCAGTCACAGTGGATCATGGCTGAGGGACAGCAGAGCTTGGCCCAGACTCAAACGGCACTTGCCACTGCCATTAACAGGAGGCCCCCGATTTAGGTGGCCATCGCCAAGAGCTTAGCCATCATGGATAGGAAGCAGGTGGTCATCCAGGACTGGCAGGACCGGGTGATGCTGGAGCTTCTGGAGCTCACTGCAGAAGCACCATCATCGCAAGGAGTGAGCCAGGGATGGCTCGTGTAACTCGGGCGCCGCATCCGCTTTACCCCTCCGAACATCTAGTGACGGCACGTTCTCTCTCTAGCCTCGTGCGCAGGGGGGACGCGGAAAGGG